>JAWPHD010016258.1:0-50848 GCA_037043455.1 Cyrtodaria siliqua | reverse complement strand
AGCTGCAGAACGGGTACCTTACATCCTTCACCTCTAAGCATTGTTTGTGTATCTGTGAACGTTTCAGACATGTTAGGACACAGTTAACACGGTTATTCAGAAATCCCGTCTGTGTATGTATAGTTACTTCAAGTTATCTTCATATTGCAGGAATTAGCAGAAATTTTACTTGATACCATGTTTAACTAAAAATTAACTATATTTTCAAAACCAATACAGGAATAAGCATAATTTTAGCTTTATTTTACAGCTATTGGCTTGTAAAACAAACACACTTATCAATGAAGACAGACTACTTTGAAAAAATGTCAAAATTAAAGCGAGAGACTGTTACTTTTCCTGGAAAATCAAAATTTTGACGGGTAACCCTTAGTTTGAGTTTATTATTTTCAGCATTTTTCTCAATAATCATTTCTTAAAGATCATTTTTATGCTATATTCAGATGAAGAGATGCCTTTTCATGTATATTTGAAAGTTTCAGACATAGCTGAGCACAAATGACCAGGAAAATGCAAAATCCTTATCACTACTGTAGATTTTCAAAATATTAAAGGTGCTCGGCCTGAATTTCGACCAATACCCTAGGTCACTAAAACTTGAATAATTTGAAAAGCAATAAACATGGAATCAAACTTTCAGCACTTTTCAGCGTGTAATTGATTTGTATACATGTTCAATTATTATTGAGGTGATCATTAGAAAAAAAAAATGACCTTAAGGACTCACACCACTATTATCTCCCTTGAATACTCCTGCCCTACAGATGAAGGAGGTAGATAAAAAAAACAAGTTCGCTTTTCTACATTTTACAGGATACACTGATTTATCTTTACCAGGTTCTAAATCTACAGCATTTTAGGAAGAGATCCCAGAAAAATGCATGTTGATATAAGATTTCTAGCTAATTCTGACTCATTTTACACATCATGGGTCTAATCTCCACGGGGTTGTATTTTTGTCTCAATTTTGATAGGTGTCACGCAAACATGAAATTAAAAAAAGTTCAATCTGGTAAATATTCGTTAAAAGTTAATAGCATGCAGATATTGGATCAATGAAGAATTTAAGCATAAATACATGTTGCAAAATCTTTTTTATCTCTATGCCACGAACAAAAACATTACAATGGGACCCTATGGAAAATTAATTGTGGTGTGAGACGTTAACGTCAAGAATATGCTGAACGTCAGGTATATGCTCTGAACGTCAAGTATATGCTGAACGTCAGGTATATGCTCTGAACGTCAGGTATATGCTGAACGTCAATTATATGCTGAACGTCAAGTATATGCTGAACGTCAGGTATATTCTCTGAACGTCAAGTATATGCTGAACGTCAAGTATATGCTCTGAACGTCAAGAATATGCTGAACGTCAAGTATATGCTCTGAACGTCAAGTATATGCTGAACGTCAAGTATATGCTGAACGTCAAGTATATGCTCTGAACGTCAAGTATATGCTGATATATGTTAGCAGTAAATACGCTGTCTCTAATCAACGATACTTTTTCCAGGGAGATAACTGCAACGGTGTGTGCTCACCATACTAACATAGATTGTCGTTCATTATAACGCAAGACGTTAGTTGTTTTTTAGCATGGTGAATTGAATTGAATGTTGTTTAACGGCTCATCAACACAGTACAGGTTATTTAGAGCCGCCCCAGAGAGAGGGGAAGGTACATAGGAATCCGGGAACCTGCCCTACTCTTATTATCGAATAGATTCCTATGGTTCTTTAACGTGCCCGGTTGATATACCGATACACGGGACCGCCCGGTTTACGTCCCCATCCGACGGACGAGGCTAAGGAAAAGTGTCTTGCCCAAGAACACACCGACGGAACTCAGTGGCACCACGGAGGATTGAACGCGGGGCCTCCGGTTTACAAATCCGCCGCGCTACCGACTGCGCCACGCCAGCCCTCTTTAGCATGGTGAACTTGTTCAACTTGTTAACCAAGCTATAGTCACCATGTTTTTTCACGAATTTTAACTACAGCCTCACTGATGAATCGACGCATTGCCTGAAAAAAAGACCCATATTTTGACAGGTGTTTCTTCTTTTCTAGTGCGGATACAAAAATGGTAATTGTCATTTAGAAATTTCAAATAATTTCTTCGATACATTATTTAAGTTATATATTGTTTATGTAGCTATATCATCTATTGTTCCATCGTTTTGCTGTGCGTTCTATAAATAGATCAATCATCATCATCACGTGATTATCACGTGATCATGCATAACATGTCCAGCAATATATTCATACGCCGTATTCACCTCCTAGGATAGTTTATTGAGACTGGTACGTCTGTCTATACCTCGATAACACGGACGGTAACCATTCCCGCGCGTCTCTTTGAGAGGAGGTAATTACATTCTGAACAATGTAATCGTAAATATATATGGTCTTTGATGTTTTATGAATACATGTGTGACAGAAAAGAACGCCGCCAGACTGTACCGAAATTGAATCCCATTAGATGAAATTGCGTAGCTTTGACAGAATGGCGGGGAATTTTTGTATCGGGAGTTCGTCTCAAATAGCTGACGTCTTCCTCCCACCAATTAACTGGCCGCCATATAATTGATCTGTTGATAAATGGCGTAAAAACAACCATGGCGAAAAAAAAGTAGATAAAACCGAAACCGGTTTGATAAATCCGGTTGGTAAATCCGTACGTTTTTATCAAATGAAAATAGATTTTAGGAATACTGTAGTTCTGTATAGCATTGATTTATTGATATTATAAATGAATCTGAATGAATAAGAAACAATTATAGATATATAATTGAATTGAATTGAATGTTGTTTAACGGCTCATCAACACAGTAAGGTTATTTAGAGCCGCCCCAGAGAGAGGGGACGGATACATAGGAATCCGGGAACCTGCCCTACTCTTATTATCGAATAGATTCCTATGGTTCTTTAACGTGCTCGGAGGATAGACCGATACACGGGACCGCCCGGTCTACGTCACCATCTGACGGACGAGGCTAAGAGATATAAAAAAAAAACCATAAGATACACAATCTGTATTAGACCAAAAAAGAGGTGTGTTTCCCCTAGCAGCTCTAAATAAAATAGGGTAGGTGGGTAGGGATTTATTTATTTTTTTGCTTAAAAAAGTTTAGGGTCGGTCGGCCGAGGGGAAACACACCTATTTTTTTGGCTTTATCTCAATAACCTGAGGCCTAAAAAAAGGTTTGTTTCTACTTTTGTGACCCATAGGGATCTGTAAACATTTCTACGTGTTTACTCAATTTATTAGCTTTCGGCCAAAGGCCAGAATATACATTTACCACTAAACCACTACATTATTGCTCAATCCAATGTATTTAAGGAATACATTTTATTTTTTAAATTCATGGCGGGATTGTTAACTTTGCTCGCGACCAGATGCTATTCATAGTCCCATGAATGTTAAAAAAATAAAATGTATTCCTTAAACTTATATTATTATTGTACTCAATCAATACCAATATGTACCGTTTCTCAACCATTTTCTTCTCTAAATTAATAAAAATGCAGAATAACACATATTTATCACGACAAATGGGACAGCGTAAACGTTTAGCCTCGCCTTCCTAACCTTTTATGGTATAGTCACGTCAAACGTCATTTGTTTTTTCTTGAAACGTCATAGTTTTAACTGTGCGTGAAGCAATTAAAATGGGATTCATGTTCAAATGGATGTTTCTAGTTTTGTATGTGTTATACAAGTACTTACATTAGAAATGTAAATATAAATGAATGAAATGATGTCATCATGAACAAAATAATAATTAGAGTAAACACACAGAAATATTTACTAGTCATTAATATTTTGTGAGTGTATTTTTAATGTGGTTTGTTGTTTAACCCTAGTTAGCAAGTTAATATATGGTAAATAAAAATAAAAGCGAATGCCTGGTCTTTATGAATATTTTAACCCTTGGGTAAATTTTAATATTAAAAGCCTTAATATGTCTTGAAATCAATGAATTTAAATCACAGGATTGTCAGGTTTATTAAGTTTATTTGCTATTGAATGTTGTTTTTTTAATGAAATAACAGTTAATGCATGGAACATTCAATACACACCTTGTTCCAAGGTCCAACCAAGGTTCTGTTTAGCCATCCACAGTTTGAGGACAAAAAAAAATTAATAAAAAAAAAATCCCTACTCTACCTAATTTTTTTGAAGATGTTACCCGAAACAAACACTTTTTAGGCCTGATCTGTTGTCATTCGTAGCATCATTGGCCGAAGTGTTCCGAATGATCCGTCTTGAATCTGCACGAATCCATCCCAAGAGCAGGATTCCCGGTTTCTCAAATCTTGTTCGGGATTTATCAAAACTGTTGTAAACAAACAGTATGGATTTTGAATCCAGTTCCGGTTTCATTTTATTGCAATCAAACACTACATTATTCTAAAACGCAATTTCATCATAGTTCGCCATGCTCTCAGTACCTTCGGTACTTTGATTTACTAACGTTATTTGTCAGCCCATTTTAGGCTATAAGAAGTAACATAAAATAGATAAATTATGGAATTTCTTTTTATATAGGCAACTACATCTATAACCGCATTTACGTACGTTTTTGTGCATTTGTGCTTGGGGATCATAATTTGTAATAAATTCAATATAAACAGGCACTCATGTAAGATCCTCTATACATCAAAAGGTGTATACTTTCTGAATTTGTAGTTTGAAATACGTTGTCTTACATCACCCTCTCTCTCTTCTCCTCCACACACGAACGCACGCACGCACACACACACACGCACACACACGAGTACTAGGAATCAATCGATAACTCGCATCCACCGCGGGGTTTGATCCTTTGACTAAATCCAAATCAGATCGATGTAGTAAACGGGCCTTAGTTGTGTATTGTCAGTATGTCAAATTATATATATACTGAAAGGAAAAAGATCCGTGTGATTTAATGACTTTGTGATTAATATTAATCATTTATTAACAAAACTTAATCGATCTGTCAATTTTTTTTTTTCAGACCCAAACATTATCAAAAAATTATAAAAATAATTAAACCGAATGTAACATGTCGCTTAATTCAATCAATCTGCACATTTCATATGAAAGAAAGGCACGTTATTACGGTGTCCTGTTAGGGCCATGTTACTATCGCATCTTACCATCGACCATCGCATCTTACCATCGCATTTTACCATCGACCATCGCATCTTACCATCGAGCATCGACCTAGGTCAATGCTCGATGATAAGATGCGATGGTAACATGGCCCTAACAGGACACCGTACGTTATAGAGGTTTTCATTTGTATGTGTATTGACACCAATCACTCTTCCAGATCGCCACTAGTACCTTTAAATTAATGTAGCAAGTGTTGCAGTTTATCTTACAGTAAGTCTTTTTCAAACCATGTCAGAGTGGGCATAACTACGGAGGTATCTCACTGTGCTATATTCTGTATCAGGGTTAAGTGAGGGTTTAATGTTGACATTAGTTTAAGGTTTTTGAGAATATTATCTTAATATTGATGTACATACAACATCTCCTTAGAGGAACACACGACAATCTAGATTGCTTTTAAACTCGCGGTTTCCATTAATAACACAAAGATGATAATTATATAATATGTGCATATTAAAAACCCTACAACGCCACATTGAGCAATTCACGAGTAAATCATAAAGGGCATGACAAGACGAGTCTGAAGACAAACATTCAACGTTAAACATTAAATGGTAACGTCCATTTTATGATTTATCACACAATCAACGAGGAATGCATATTGGCGAACAGTAATGGGTCAACCACTAACAGGCGCGTACCTGGAGGCTTTTTCCCATTACGCAAGATTGGGTTTGACCTAGTCCCGGTTTGTTCCGCAATGTGAAGTTCCTTACATCATTTTCTACATAGTCCCGGTTTGTTCCGCAATGTGAAGTTCCTTACGTCACTTTCTACATTGACAGCAAAAAAATATTTTTTGCAAACTGGGTTATGAACCAGAACTAGGTTTGACCGTGCTATTGGGATCCGGATTTTTTTTAAAATAAAGACGCCAAATTGTGCGTTTTGGCCAATTTTGGTAGCAAAATGTTGAACCAAAAATACACGAATTTTCTTACAGATTTTGATATTTTTACCACACAAGAGTAAATTCGTGTCATGCCATCAAGCTCCATATGTCCTGATGTCAGCTATGTTCAAATAATGTATAAAACATGGTAAAAAAAAGTTTTGCATATCAGATTTTCATTACGCAGCTGCGTATCTGCGAATATGCAGGTACGCGCCTGCACTAAACATGCATTGCGTTGCAAAATGATAAGGCCAAACCCTATATTGGTACTCTTTCTAAAAAGTTGAATATCATGACCATGGATCGTACAAAGTTTGTAAATCATGTCACCAAAGAAGTCAAGTTGTGATAGTCCTTGTCGCAGAAGAGTTCTTAAATTACTTGCATAGTTTACAAGTATATCAGAATTACGATAATAACATTTTGCAAAGGTGTTTCGAAGTTATGGTAACGGTAGCTCCGTTGAGATAGCTGTTTAGGTATACAAAGGTTACGAATATTAACAACATCAACAAGTCATATAATCAATACGAAGTTGTTCGGGGTGCAATCGAAATATACTGAAAGGAAAAAGAAACGCAGGGTGCGTATAATTTCAATTAAGTGTGCAGTATATGCAATATATAGCGGAAATACGCACCCTGCGTTTCTTTTTCCTTCCAGTATATATAATACACTACGTGATAATTTGACATATTGACAATAATATATCAGTATATATCCAAACGAAAACCTACTGACATAATATCCCTACAAGTTAAAAAGTACTTATTCAGTATATTTGGAAACGTTATATTTATCATAGTGCTTTTTGGCAACTGTATTAAATATAATAATAATAATAATAATAATAATAATAATAATATTAATAATAATAATAATAATAATATTAATAATAATAATAATAATAACAATAATAATAATATTATTAATAATAATAATAATAATAATAATAATAATGATATTAAAAATAATAATAATAATAATATTAATAATAATAATAAAAATAATAATAATAATAATAATATTAATAATAATAATATTAAATCAAACAGAATATGGAGCGGTGTGGTCTAGTAGTAGAGCGTTGGACCCATGATCCAAAAGTCGTGTGCTCGATTCCCGTCATTGCCATATGCGTTGTGTCCCTGAGCAAGACACTGTATCTGCATTGCTTACTACTGGTTCTACCCAGGAAGACATCGAGAGTTATTCAAATAAGTTCATAGAGCTTTCGTTACAATCGATGTAAAATAAATAAGTTTAAACTAAACAGAATAAAAAAAAACAAAAAAAAACAACAAACTAATACTAATATAAGAAAGAGTCACTTTATCTTTCAAAGACTGTATGGGGTTTAATGTCGTTTTAAAAAAATATTCGGTCGTGTCACAACGGTGTCTACTTGTAGCAGTGAAGGTCTATGCTTTACTTTATAAGGCAGCCACACTGGAACACCACGCCGCAGACACATACCCCACACAGTCCTAGAACTAAATGTCAGTAAACATTATACTGACGCCGGGCCGACCAGTCCTAGAACTAAATGTCAGGACACATTATACTGACACCGGGCCGACCAATCCTAAAACTAAATATCAGGAAACATTATACTGACACCGGGCCGACCAGTCCTTGATCTAAATGTCATGACACATTATACTGACACAGGGCCGACCAGACCTAGATCTAAATGTCAAGACACATTATACTGACACCGGGCCGACCAGTCCTAGATTTAAATGTCAGGGAACATTATACTGACACCGGGCCGACCAGTCATAGATCTAAATGTCATGACACATTATATTGACACAGGGCCGACCAGACGTAGATCTAAATGTCATGACCCATTATACTGACACCGGGCCGACCAGTCCAACATCTAAAGGTCAGGAAACATTATACTGACACCGGGCCGACCAGTCCTAGAACTAAATGTCATGACACATTATACTGACACCGGGCCGACCATGTCAGGACACATTATACTGACACAGGGCCGACCAGTCCTAGAACTAAATGTCAGGACACATTATACTGACACAGGGCCGACCAGTCCTAGAACTAAATGTCAGGACACATTATACTGACACCAGGCCGACCAGTCCTAGAACTAAATGTCAGGACACATTATACTGACACAGGGCCGACCAGTCCTAGAACTAAATGTCAGGAAACATTATACTGACACCGGGCCGACCATGTCAGGAAACATTATACTGACACCAGGCCGACCAGTCCTAGAACTAAATGTCAGGACACATTATACTGACACAGGGCCGACCAGTCCTAGAACTAAATGTCATGAAACATTATACTGACACCGGGCCGACCAGTCCTAGAACTAAATGTCAGGACGCATTTTACTGACACAGGGCCGACAAGTCCTAGAACTAAATGTCAGGACGCATTATATTGACACAGGGCCGACCAGATCTAGAGCTAAATGTCAGGAAACATTATACTGACACCGGGCCGACCAGTCCTTTAACTAACTGTCAGGACACATTAAACTGACACCGGGCCGACCAGTCCTATAACTAACTGTCAGGACACATTATACTGAGACAGGGCCGATCAGTCCTAGAACTAAATGTCAGGCACATTATACTGACACCGGGACGACCAGTCCTAGAACTAAATGTCAGGAAACATTATACTGACACCGGGCCGACCATGTCAGGACACATTATACTGACACCGAGCCGACCAGTTCTAGAACTAAATGTCAGTACACATTATACTGACACCGGGCCAACCAGTCCTAGAACTAAATATCAAGAAACATTATACTGACACCGGGCCGACCAGTCCTAGAACTAAATATCAGGACATATTATACTGACACAGGGCCGACCAGTCCTAGAACTAAATGTCATGACACATTATACTGACACAGGGCCGACCAGTCCTAGAACTAAATGTCAGGACATATTATACTGACACAGGGCCGACCAGTCCTAGAACTAAATGTCAGGACACATTATACTGACACAGGGCCGACCAGTCCTAGAACTAAAGGTCAGGAAACATTATACTGACACCGGGCCGACCAGTCCTAGAACTAAATGTCATGACACATTATACTGACACCGGGCCGACCATGTCAGGACACATTATATTGACACAGGGCCGACCAGTCCTAGAACTAAATGTCATGACACATTATACTGACACCGGGCCGACCAGTCCTAGAACTAAATGTCATGAAACATTATACTGACACAGAGCCGACCAGTCCTAGAAATAAATGTTATGAAACATTATACTGACACCGGGCCGACCTATCCTAAAACTAAATTTCCGGAAACATTAAACTGACACCTGGCCGATCAGTCCATAAACTAAATGTCAGGACGCATTTTACTGACAAAGGGCCGACAAGTCCTAGAACTAAATGTCAGGACGCATTATATTGACACAGGGCCGACCAGATCTAGAGCTAAATGTCAGGAAACATTATACTGACACCGGGCAGACCAATCCTAGAGCTAAATGTCAGGACATATTATACTGACACCGGGCCGACCAGTCCTATAACTAAATGTCAGGACATATTATACTGACACAGGGCCGACCAGTCCTAGAACTAAATGTCAGGACACATTATACTGACACAGGGCCGACCAGTCCTAGAACTAAAGGTCAGGAAACATTATACTGACACAGGGCCGACCAGTCCTAGAACTAAATGTCAGGACACATTATACTGACACAGGGCCGACCAGTCCTAGAACTAAAGGTCAGGAAACATTATACTGACACCGGGCCGACCAGTCCTAGAACTAAATGTCAGGAAACATTATACTGACACCGGGCCGACCATGTCAGGACACATTATACTGACACCGGGCCGACCAGTCCTAGAACTAAATGTCATGAAACATTATACTGACACAGGGCAGACCAGTCCTAGAAATAAAAGTCATGAAACATTATACTGACACCGGGCCGACCTATCCTAAAACTAAATTTCCGGAAACATTAAACTGACACCTGGCCGATCAGTCCATAAACTAAATGTCAGGACGCATTTTACTGACACAGGGCCGACAAGTCCTAGAACTAAATGTCAGGACGCATTATATTGACACAGGGCCGACCAGATCTAGAGCTAAATGTCAGGAAACATTATACTGACACCGGGCCGACCAATCCTAGAGCTAAATGTCAGGCCATATTATACTGACACCGGGCCGACCAGTCCTATAACTAACTGTCAGGACACATTATACTGACACCGGGCCGACCAGTCCTATAACTAACTGTCAGGACACATTATACTGAGACAGGGCCGATCAGTCCTAGAACTAAATGTCAGGCACATTATACTGACACCGGGACGACCAGTCCTTGAACTAAATGTCAGGAAACATTATACTGACACCGGGCCGACCATGTCAGGACACATTATACTGACACCGAGCCGACCAGTTCTAGAACTAAATGTCAGTACACATTATACTGACACCGGGCCAACCAGTCCTAGAACTAAATATCAAGAAACATTATACTGACACCGGGCCGACCATTCCTAGAACTAAATGTCAGGAAAAATTATACTGACACAGAACCGATCAGTCCTAGAACTAAATGTCAGGAAACATTATACTGACACGTGGCCGACCAATCCTAGAACTAAATATCAGGAAACGTTATACTGACACCGGGCCGACCAGACCTAAAACTAAATGTCCGGTAACGTTATACTGACACCGGGCCGCCCAGACCTAAAGCTAAATGTACGGTAACGTTATACTGACACAGGGCCGGCCAGACCTAGAACTAAATGTCCGGAAATGTTATACTGACACCGGGCCGATCAGACCTAGAACTAAATGTCCGGAAACGTTATACTGACACCGGGCCGACCAGACCTAGAACTAAATTTCCGGAAACATTATACTGACACAGGGCCGACAAGACCTAGAACTAAATGCCCGCAAACGTTATACTGACACCGGGCCGACCAGACCTAGAACTAAATGTCCGAAAACGTTATACTGAAACCGGGCCGACCAGACCTAGAACTAAATGTCCAAAAACGTTATACTGACACCGGGCCGACCAGACCTAGATCTAAATGTCAAGAAACATTATACTGTCACCGGGCCGACCAGTCCTAGTTCTAAATGTCATGACACATTATACTGACACAGGGCCGACCAGTCCTGGATCTAAATGTCAGGACACATTATACTGACACAGGGCCGACCAGTCCTAGAACTAAATGTCATGAAACATTATACTGACACCGGGCCGACCAATCCTAGAACTGAATGTCAGGACACATTATACTGACACCGGGCCGACCAGTCCTAGATCTAAATGTCAGGACACATTATACTGACACAGGACCGACCAGTCCTAGATCTAAATGTCAGGAAACATTATACTGGCAGAGGGCCGACCAGTCCTAGAACTAAATGTCCTTATTTTGCGGCTATCTAGGCTTTTTTTATATAATACATACATCATCATTGATGTGTTTGACTTATATTGCCTATTAGCCCTTGTTTGTTAGAGATTATAACCTGGCGGGGATATCTTTATTTACACTGTCGCGTTTAATGGGATGACAATAAGGTAAGAGTGAGGTTTGGTGTGATTTCTTATAGTGCCTTTTTTTGTTTTTGTTTTTAGTACTTTTATTTCAGACACATTGTGTACTTACATATACAGTTGCATACACATATATACATTGCTGGTAAAACATGTTAAACGGAAAGAAAATATAATAGAATCCAGTCAAGATAATTGAATTTCAAGAAGAGCAAAAACGAAAATAACGAAATAAATAAAGTCAATACAAACCTACACTAAATTAACTTTAATTTTTTCTTTTGCTGATTTTAATTTATGAATATTTTTATTTAAAGGATGTTCAATTTTAGTTTTATTATTAATACACGTTTTCCATTCATTAGGGATTGCATTAATTATTCCATAGTAAGATGTAAATGGAATGCGTGCATTGTATTCAAGTTAGTTGAGAAATCATCAAAAGATAAAAACTCAAACCGTTCATTTACAAGATCGTTAATGAGGAATACTGTATTTTGACTTAACACTTTAAAGTGGTTTAAGTCCCAGTTTAACACAATATTTAAATTATAAAATATAGGTTCTGATAAAATACCTGTATGTGTGTTTGTGGCGATATATATGTATTTTGGGGGTTCTGGCTCAAAGCTCTCGCTTTGCTCGAGTTTGATCCAGAAACCCCCAAAATACATATATAAGTAAATCACCATAAAATGGTGATTTACTTGATTTATTAAAACTTTTTTAAAATAGGGGTAGTGAAGATTGCAAGTTTAATTTTTTTTTATAGTTATCAAAATTACAACATATTTATTTTTGCAATATAATTTTTTTTACTAAAATATGATTACACATTAATACGTCTAAATTTTAAGCACTCAGCATTATAATTTTTAAATTTCCAATACCTTGCCATTATTCTGACTGAAACTCCACCACAATCAGCACAAATTTTATTTTTTGCTCTTGTGCCTTTTTTACATATTGAGCACGGCAATACATGACTTGTTTTTAATCTATACTTATGCAAACTGCAATAATTAGAATCTTTTGTAGTCTTATTTTTACACGGATTGTGTAATCCAATTTTAAGAAATTTGCAAACATTGATTTCCATTGTTTCTTTTTGATATATTTTTTTATATTAAATAAAAAAAAAATATATAAATATATCAAAAAGAAATAATGAAGACTGAAGAGATTATAGAAAAATTAATACACCTATTTGAAGCAGGTGAAATAGATAAGCAAACACTAACTAACGGTATAAATACATTAAAACCTCTTAAAGAAGTTTCAAAGGAAACTACTTCAGAGGTTAAATCTCAAACATTAGAAAATTTACTCAAGAGACGACGTGCTAAAAAACAACGTAAACGAGAAAAGCAAAAATATGATAAATTACAAGAAAATGTTATAAATGAACAAAAGCAGAAATATGCCAAATTACAAGAAAATGTTATAAATGAGTTAACTAAAACAAGTTTTTCAAGATAGAAAATTAAAACTGGTTGACAAACCAATGTGTGGCTATTTCAAAGCATACGAGATATCTGCCGAGAAATACAAAGACCCTCAAAAACTATTTCGTGATAAAAAATCCATTATCACAAAACAAATAAGCAAAGAGCTGACAAAGATGAATGGATTAAAGTTTCAATTAGGTCTCACTGTAAATCTATTCAAGGATGATGGTGCTACCAAAATATACACCACAGCAGTATTACACAGCGAACAAAATGCAATCTTAAACTCTGAAAAAATAAATGAGTTTTACGATGAATCATCTGCAAATATACAAGAGAGCCTTGAAAGATTTACAAACACAGCATCCGGATTAGAAATTGACCACTGTGTTAAGCTTTACTTAAATATTGCAAAGTACGAGCCGTTAAAAGTTTCTTCATATATTCCTTTGCCTAAAGCAGTAGCTGATAAGAAGGCAATTATCAATGTAAAAAACGACGATGATCAGTGTTTGTTTCATGCAATAAATTCAGCTTTAAATCCAGCTAAAAAGAATTCTGATAGATTATCAAAGTATCCTAGTACAGAGTTCTTAAAGAAAGAGGGCATTGACTTTCCCACTCCAATTTCTCAAATTCCCAAAGTAGAGAAACAAAACAACCTTGCTATCAACGTTTATGGATATATCATAACAGGAAAAAATAAAAAGGTAACTGTTTTTCCATATAAAATATCAGAACAACCAAAAGATATTGAGCGAATTAATTTGCTCTTAATATCTGAAGACATTGAGGTTGAAGAAGAATCAGAGAATGAAGATGATCCAAATAATGAAGAAGGAATCATAGATGATTATCCTGATGAACCAAAAAGATTAACAACAAAATATCACTATTGCTGGATTAAAAATCAGAATAGACTACTTTATGACCAAAACAAACATAAAGGTCAAACTTACTTCTGCGATCGTTGCCTTCACGGCTATTCTGGAAAAGGATTACTTGCCAAACACAGAGAAGACTGTGAGGGTATCAACAAAAATTCTTGCAGAATAGAAATGCCGAAAGAAGGTAAAAATCACATAAAATTTAAAAATCATCAAAATCAGATGCCTGTGCCTTATGGAATATATGCTGATTTTGAGAGTATAATCAAACCGCAATCAATCAAATTTGGAAAAAAATCTAAAATCACAAATGTACACGAAACTTGCGGGTTTGGATACCAGGTTGTCAGATATGATGGCAAAGCTAAAGAACCTGTTATTTACAGAGGTGAAGATGCTGTTGAAGCGTTTTTAAATTACATAGAATGTGAGAAGAACAGCATTAATAATATATTTGATCACCCAAAACCATTAATCATGACACAACAAAATGAAAAAGATTACGAAAAAGCAACACTCTGTTGGATATGCAAGAATAAAATAGGTATGGAATTCAAAAACGGCAAAGTAAGAGACCACTGTCATTTTACAGGAGAATACAGAGGTGCAGCACATAAAAACTGCAACTTAAAACTAAAAATAAAACCTGGTAAAACACCTATACCTGTTATATTTCACAACCTCAAAGGATATGATAGTCATCCTATAATGCAAAAAATACATAAAATGACAGGTAATATTACATGCATCCCAAACAACGCTGAAAAGTATATTTCATTTAGTGCCGGCCAGTTTAGATTTTTAGACAGTTTTCAATTTATGGCTTCGTCTCTGGAAATATTGGTTAAAGCAACAGACAAATCTGATTTCAAAATTACTAAAAATCAGTTTGGGGAAAAAACAGATTTACTTTTACGAAAAGGTGTTTATCCATACGAATATATGGACAGTATGGAAAGATTCAAGGAAACGCAATTACCACCCATAGAAAAGTTTTACAGTAGTCTCTCAGATGAAAGTATAAGTTCCGAAGAATACGAATACGCTCAAAAAATATGGAAAGAGTTTAACTGTAAAACTCTTGGAGACTATCATGATTTATATCTAAAAACGGATGTAACTTTGTTAGCAGATGTGTTTCAAACTTTCAGAAAAACATGCATGAATGCATATAAACTCGATCCTTTGCATTACTACACAGCACCTGGATTATCTTGGGATGCTTTACTTAAACATTCAAAAATAGATTTAGAACTTTTGACAGACATTGACATGCACTTGTTTGTAGAAAAAGGAATGCGAGGTGGCATAAGTATGGTATCAAAAAGATATGCCAAAGCAAACAATCCACATGTAGCTGATTATAACCCTAACGAGGAAAACAGCTACTTAATGTATTTTGATGCAAATAATCTTTATGGATGGGCAATGAGTCAGCCACTTCCACATTCTGGCTTTGTTTGGAAAGCCAAAAACAAAGGGAAATATTCTAAACCAGAACCTGGCAAAGGACAAATACTTGAAGTTGATTTGGAATATCCAAAAGAACTTCATAAAGCTCACAATGACTATCCGCTTGCACCGGAAAGATAAGCAGTGAAAAAAGAATGGTTGTCTGAATACCAGACAGATCTGTTGGAAATAAATAGCATGATAAATGTAGAACAACTAGTCCCCAATCTTATGGACAAAGACAAATATGTGTTACATCACAAAAACCTGGAAATGTATTTATCTTTAGGCATGAAACTAAAGAAAATACACAGAGTAGTAGAATTTAATGAAAAACCATGGATGGAATCATATATTCGTTTAAACACAGATTTTAGGAAAAAAGCTAAATCAGACTTTGAAAAAGCTTTTTATAAACTTATGAACAACTCTGTGTTTGGCAAAACAATGGAAAATCTACGCAAGCGGACTGATATAAAACTAGTCAGAACTGATGGCTCTGAAAATGAAAAGATAAGAAAAATACTAGCCAAACCCAACTTTAACAGGCGTATAAAGTTTTCAGATGAATTGTCAGCAATACATGTAAACAAAACAAAATTAACATTAAACAAACCAATTTATGTTGGGATGTCAGTATTAGATTTATCAAAGCACTTGATGTATGATTGGTACTATAATACCCTAAAGAAAAGGTACGGAGATGACTGTACTTTATTATACACAGACACTGACAGCTTGCTGGTAGATATCAAAACAGAAGATTTGTACAAAGACATGGCTGAAATGAAAGATGAGTATGATCTAAGTGATTATCCTCAAAATCACCCAATGCATGATGATACAAACAAAAAAGTATTGGGTAAAATGAAAGACGAATGTGCTGGTGTTGCTATAGTTGAGTATGTTGGATTAAGACCCAAGCTATATTCTATTTTGAGAGCGGATGAGCAGGTTATTGAGAAAGTAATAGATAAAATGAAAGACGAATGTCCTGGTGTTCCTATAGTTGAGTATATTGAATCAAGACCCGAACTATATTCTAGAGCGGATGAGCTAAGATCCGGACTATATTCTATTTTGGAAGCGGATGAGGAGATTATTAAGAAAGCAATAGGTAAAATGAAAGATGAATGTGCTGGTGTTCCTACAGTTGAGGATATTGGATTAAGATCCAAACAAGATTCTATTTTGAAAGTGAATGAGCAGATTATTAAGAAAGCAAAGGGTGTAAAAGAATATGTAATCAAAAAACATATAAACTTTGAGAACTACAAGGATGCATTGTTTGGCAAGAAAAAATACACCCATGAAATGAATATGATACGCTCAATAAAGCATGAGATATATGGCATAAAAGTAAACAAAGTATCACTGTCACCATTTTACTCTAAAAGATACATAGCACCAGACGGTATTAAAACTGATGCACATGGATTCTATAAAAACTTATAAACGCGTTTGGTATTAGCAGGAACAATAAGTAGTTCTTCTTTGACAAATCCTCTTTGAGGCGCTGGTGATTTTAAATAATATACTCGTATACCTTGCGTCACCATATAACTTTTAATCTTGTGAATATCTACACTCCACATTGGATCAGTTGCTCTGCGTCTTCCACCTTCTTGTTCCCCGGGTTGATATAAATATCTTACACTTGCATTCATACAGATAGGATCACCTTTAAATATTTTTGTTTCAACAGGAGGGGGCTTTTTTGTTTCCACATTTATTGCTTTGACAACTTCTGGTAATCTCTTTACCCACTCTCTATTGCGTTTTTGTGAATCTATTTCCTTAGCATACTGATAACCAATAAACCTTTCAGCTAATGTTCTGTTAAATCTTTCAACTATAGCTTGGTCTCTGTGTATTTCTGTTCTGCCTCGTCTGATATTTACTTTGTGTTTTGCCATCAACTGTGATACTGCACCCATAAATTCTCTGCCTGGATCCACTTGTAATAACTTTGGATATTTCAAATGTCGACTGTATATATTTTCAAATGCTTTGGCAACTTCTGTGCTATCCTTGGAAGTCAGCGGCTCTGCTTCTTTGCATCTACTTGCAATATCAACCACAGTCAATGCATATTTATACGTCTTGCGGCCACGGCCAAAGCCAAAAGTATCATGCGGTAAAAATAACAAATCAGCTTGATGCACTCCATTTTTAGTGGAAACATCAAACCTGGGTCTAATTATTTTCTTTGGTGCGGGTAAATAAATCTGCCACACAGCTTGTTTCTTTAAAAATTATAATGCCTTTTTTTCACTGACACCAGCCTCTTTTGCCAATTTTTTAACTGCTGAGTAACCTTTCCAAATTCCTTTTGGGCTGTAATAAATCTTGTCCATTTTTTCTACTAAAGATTAAACTTTATATAACTATAAAGAAAAAATGGAAATCACAACTGCACAATTTGATGAACGGCTTGAAGAGCAAAATCAAAATAGCACAAAGAAATGGACAGACTTGGAAATAAAAAAAATATACACTATTACAGATACGAAAATAGTAGATACTAAATATGGTCCATCCATGGTATTGACATTATTAGACAACGGTGAAGTATGGGCGCCTGATCATCTCAAAAATAAATTAGAGAAGAGTGCTAAACCACCATATTATATGCGACCACTTGGATTGAAACCATGTAAAAACAACAAAAAAAATAGGTATCATGCATATGACTTAGTTTTTCCAAAGGTTATTTGGTTACATCTACCATATTAAAATCCACTTTAGGGGCTGGTCTTTTTAGTAGTTTTCTGCCAATCTCAGAATATCCAACAGTTAGAAGTGTTTCCACTCCGGCGTGATACATCATATTTACAATTTGTTTTCCGTCAATACTTGCTGCAATTTTTTTTATATTATTTTTTATATTATTTTTTTAAATAAATTATCAAAAACAATCAAACGGGTCTTTTGGTGCAACACGAACAGCAGCAGGTTGCACAGGTTGCGTAGCAGATTTCTTGTTATAAATATACAAACCCAACCCAGCAATGCCTACTAATAAAACCAGACACGGTGGAATATAATTTTTGTATACGTTTATTTTGATTTCTGGTTCCTCTTCATCTATTGTTATTTTTGTTATTTCATTTTGCTTTGCAGCATTTTGCTTTGCAGCATCTTGCTTTGCATCTTGCTCTACCAAACGCTTTGCCTTTCTTGCCGCTGCTCCTTTTTTTCTAGCTTCTATTCTTGTTGGATTTTTTACTTTTCGTACAGGTATAACTTCACTCTCTTGGTTCTCCATCATTTATATTATCTATATTTTTATTTTTATTAAAATCAATATGTCTAACAGTTGTCAGTATTGCTGTAAATGGTGCTAAGCACATTCCATACCTGTAATACAACTCACAACAAGCGCTTGTCAAAGCATGATTAATAAATGGGTCTTCCTCCAAATCTTCTATCAGCTTTGGTGGATTGGTTACATTAAAATATTTTGATACTCCCATCACATACAAGTTAATAAAAGAATTGCCTAAAGTCTTGGTCATACTTGCCCCAAGCCTTGCTTCATATCTGCAGTAAAGTTTGTTAATTTCATCCGGGGGCATGCTATCTATATTCGTGAGTTGTATGTCTTTACCCAAATATTGACGGCTACCACCGCCAGCCACTATGGCTGATAATCTTTCTTTTTTTGTTTCTTGTTGCTTTGATTCATCACGTTCTGTGAAACCTTCCGATATATCTTGTAATAGTTCTTCCGCATTCATTTTTATATTAATAATTTTATTTTTTATCTTGAAATAAACATAAAACACAAAACAACCAGCTGCGATATTTATGCAACTAGTAATTGTTAGTATTGTTAATAGCATGGTTATTAATATTGCTATTTTTTTATTAGCATTGTTAACTTGCTGCAAGCATTGCTATTAACATTGCTACTTTACTATGAGCAATGCTACTTTGCTATGAGCAATGCTATAAGCATTACTATATTTCCTGATATTTCCATTATATTTTCATGTCAGTATTGCTACTTTGCTGTTAGTATTACTATTAGCAACAAAGCAATGCTGTTAGAAAAAAAAGCATTGCTATTAGAAATTATTCAACCCAATAACCAGTTGGTTGATCAGTCCTCAAAATTAACTTGGAATATTTAGTCTTTGCTAAAGCTTTTATTATTCTGGTTCTCTCTTCCAGCGTCGGAATAACATCATTTTCTCTTAAACAATTTTCATAACTATCTCTGTCTTTGGTGTAAAATATACACAACCATTTTGCTTGCTCCCTTAAATCTTTTAATACAGAATTATATCTCTGTGAAATAACCCACACTGATTGTTTGGCGTGACGACCAGAAAATGCCAACTCTGATAACATATCTTTTTTCTTTGTTAATTCTTTTGTGGCGGAGCAATCATCAATAATGTATAATGTGGGCTTGCCAGCATATTGTTTGAAAAATAAACGCAACAGTTCTTGCAGCATTTCTTTGCCGTTGCTAACGGGATTGACAATTATTATTTTTTATCTTTTGGATGTCTTACATCTCCTATCCAGGATCTATTTTATTAAGCCTCGTTCCACTCTATGGTTGGACACAATATAATTATATGTTCAAAAACTCCAACATACTCTTGTTCAAGTATGTCAAGACCAAACTCTGTTTTGCCGCAGCCTGTCTGACCACAGATAATGGCACTGTGGGGATATTTAGGATATTAAGTATCGTGATTCTTTGAATCTTCCATCTTCGAAATTGATTTGCGCATCTTGTATTATATATAGATAAATATTTAAAGGTTGATCTGCATCTGCTTTTTTATTTATTAGTATCGTTATGCCTTCACTGCCGTTTTCTATTTTTCTTCCACTGCCGTATGTTAAATTGTCATCACATGTTCTAATGTCAAGCCACAAAGCATATGATTTTGTTAGATAGGTCTCAAGAGAAACATTGGTAAAGTTTAAGTCCCTCGCTACTATTTCTGTCTCTATGTTTCTTTTTGATGTCAAGGCAAAATATTTGTTGAATTCATCCCAATGTTGATATGCCTTCATGCCCTGACTATACAACTGATTTGGTACTCCCTCTATTGTCCTTTCAACTTTTTCAATCATTGGGTTGTAAAAGGAATCCGTGTTTGTTCTTTCTGGGTCTTCAAACAGCATTAGAATACCTTTCATGCTCTGTGCTGGTACATTAATGTTGATACTCCAAAGGGTTTCAGATTTGTTTGCTATTATTTTTCTATGTCGCAAGATACGATCATACATAAATACTATCTTACCATTGATTTGTTGTCTTATTTGTCTGGATAATTCAACATCACTAACCATATCAAATTCCAAGCAGATATTTTTTATTACATAAGATGCATCAGCATCACTGCTTTTGATAACTTTGTTATAATCGTTAAACGTTAATTCATATTCTAACCTATCACCAAGCCCCGCTTGATAAAATGGCATATGACTTTCTAACATTTCAAAGTCCAGTGGAATACAAAATCTATTTCCATAAGCTGCTGCTATAGCTTCATCTTCGGTGTCTGAGGATTTATCTCCCGCACCAATTCTATGTTTTAACATGTTTGCTTTACCAATACCTTGGTAAGCTATGTTTACTCGTTCAGTAGGGCTTTTCCATAAATCTACATAACAGTGATATATATCACTGTCATCTATTGACATGACTTCATTGCCACTTATTCTTATTGTCATTTTTTTCACAATTGCTCTACCCAGATTCTGGTATAGAGTAGCGTTGGCGTCTGTTCTGCTTTAAGTTCTATTTCAAAGGCAAGACGAGCAGTACGAGGAACTATCACATCATTAGTACTTAGATTGGGAAATCTCACAAGCAGTTGCTGGTTTTGGTCTATTGTTGATGGGTTATTAGTTATTACTACACTTGTGCGGATGCCCTTGGCACCATGAGGTTCTCTTAGTTTTCTATGAGGGTTGAGTTTGTTTCCGTCAGCTGACATTGTTTTTATTTTTTAAATATATTTTTTAAAATTAAATAAAATAAACAATGGCTGAAGGAGGATTTGAATATGACAATCCTGCGTTCGATCCAGATGATTATAATGATGATGATTTACCAATGGTGCCTGATGAGCCGGTTCAAAGAAGTCTTCTTAATCAAAGCGATCATATTGCTGAACTCAGGGGAGAGCTGGCAGAAGCCACACTTGAAATATACAAGAAAAATCTTGTAAAATCCTTTTATAATGAAATAGAAAAACGATATAAGATGGCACCGGACAAAATAGATTATGACCAGTTTAAAGTATCAGATAATGGTAAAACATTAAACTGGGTTGTTAAAGAAATAAGAATAACTGCCAAGCAAGGTTCTTTTACATTTCTTGCTCTTGGTTCTTTGGTAGGTGAATATAACAGGGTTATTGGCTCTGGGGGAACAAGGGCAATAAGACAATTTTTGAATTTGCCGGAGTATGACAGTAAAACAAAATTATCACAAAAAGCTCGACAAGCGTTGGAAAGCACAAGAAACGATTTACCAGATAATGTGGATGCTATTCCATTACAAGATTTATCACATATTATGGATAACATAGAGACATCAATGGATAACATAGAGGAGGCATTGATTTATGACTGGGATGTGGATGAGCGTCCTGATGTTTCAACACAAACAAATATAGACAAGCGTGAAATGGATGGAATAGTAAAAGCGATGACAACTGTCAAGGAAGAACTCACCAATAACTTGGCAAAACTCACACAACTTGATAAAGACATAACAAGAGAAAAACAAAAGTTAGAACAAGCTAAGTCTGACGATGATGAATTTCAGATAAAAAGAATTAGCGATCGCATCAAAGACCTTGAAGCTGAGAGAGGTGCAAGGATGGATGTCATCAATGAGAACAGAGAAGCTTTTCGTAACCAAGTAAGCAGAATAAAAGAAACAATAAACAAAATGTTAAACGAGGATACAACTCTTGGTGAGAGGATCAAAACCTTGTTTAGGGAGCAAGGTATTACTATTGTTAGTATCCTGACTGCATTTGGTATGATTCTTGGGGTAATAATTAATTCTATTATCCCCACATCAAGTGCTGCACCAACTCCAACTTTAAAGCCTGATCCATCAAGTGTAAAAGACTGGATAAAAAAACAACTAAGTAATCTTGGTAAATTTCTTGCCAATCTGGCTGGTAAAGCTGCTGCAGCACTTCCAGGAGTTATTGGTGCAATAGTATCATGGCTTTTATCTGCAACAGGTAATGTTATTAATTGGCTTGGTAACAATCTATGGGCTTTGCTTGTGTTTGTTTCCGGGTTGTTGTATGTGGCAGCCAAAGAGTGGTTTAGTAAATCTCGTAGATAAGTAATGCAGCAAGACCTATTACTATAGTACCAACAATTATAGTTGTTTTGTTTTCTTTGTGTTCAATCGCTATTTTTTGCATTTCTGGTGGGTTATGTTCCACAGTTTTATGTATTGATTTATCAAAGTCAGAATGTTCCGGTAAAAATTTCTTTGTTGTGGTGCCTTGAAAAGGTTGAATAATTTTTGGTGACACTGGTTTTACATTTACATCATTATTCAATCCTAATGCTTGTGCATCGGTTGCTATTACAATTTCATTATTGTAGTCTTGTATTATTCCGATTCTTAATTCCATGTCGCTCGGAGACATGTACAATCCACTTCCATAGACAAAATTTACTTTACTTCTTGCATATTTTAGGGTGTTTTCATATCTTGAAATTTGACTGGGCAAGTCGATGGGGCTATTTATTGCGTCCTCTACATTTGCTAGAAATTGTTTCTGTGCATCAAATGCCGTTCCAGTTCCAAGTATATATGTTCTTGTTTGTGATTGTGAGCCAAGGATTGCCCAGCAGTATATTCTTATGCTGTCATTGATTCTTTCTACTCCTGCTCTTGTAAATCCAGATGAACTATCTAGTATAAAAGTAGACCAACTATTGTCAGCCTCAGATCCTTGTGCAATGTAATCAATGTGATATGTTTTATCACTCTCATAGACTGTAAAACTCATCGTTTTGTTGTCGTATACAGTATTTATCAAAGGATGATAACCAATATTTGTCCAGTAATTATAAATTGTTCCTAGACCATCATTATAGCTTTGTTTCTGTCTCCAGTCCGAATTTAAGTCAACGTTATACTCCTTGCATATTCTCTCGTATGCGTTTCGGTTATATGTGTTATTAAACGCATTCCAATTTAAGTCTTGCGGCATTGCTACACTCATTTCAAATAATATTCTTCTGACTTGGTAATAGACATGAAATCAAAATAACGAACCAACCAGGGCATCAGCTTTTAGATGATTGTTAAAATCAATGCCACATCCAGTTGTCGCACACCAAATAGCAAAGTTCAACTAATTCTGCCAAAATAACATCCAATCTGTTCCCCAGCTTTGAACTATAGCATCTGATTTAACGTATGGAGTTTGTATTTTTCAAAAACATTTGGAAATGATGCTTTAAAGCCTTTACCGTCTGATGTAATGACTATGTTTTGATTTATTATATCTATCACTTTCTTGCTAAAAGTATTTGAATAGTGAGCACCCGGGTTATATTTGAATTCTTTAGAAATCATTTTTATTTGTATTTTATATATATATTAAAAAAAAAATGTTTCATACAATTTCAAACATATACAACTCTATTAATTTACAACAGTATATCGATAATAGAGATGGAACTAAGCGCGTTGGATTAAAAGTTTTACATACACTATCGGTTGGTTTAATATTAATCATGAAGTCATAAAGACAAAAAAAACAGATAAAACGTATCATGTGCCAGGTGGACTCTATAACTTTCAAGACTTGGAAGAAGATTTTAGCAATTTAAATAAAAATATTACCCTAACCATTTTTGCGCAAAGTGCTACAGCCATTTTAGATACGCCAATAGAGACACGATTATCAAGCGGTCTTTCAAAAATACTGGGATTCGAGGACAGGAAATGGTTAAAAGGTATTCGTACTAGGGGTCGCCCAATTGATTTAGCTCCTTACAAACAGCTTTATGTTCATCTGGAACAAGTTAATACGAGTAGTAATTATTTCAATGGTGCACCAAGCACTATTATAGGTGTTGTACCTGTAGTAAATAAGCAGTTTGGAGATATAGTATATACAAGTTTTTATCCTGAATATCACTGTCTTACGAATGATGCAATTACTGAATTGAAAATAGAAGTCAGAGATGAGTATGGCAACAAGATAGATAATCACGGTTTGCCTATGAGTTGTGTTTTAGAAATTATTTAAAAAATATATTTTTATAAAGAAAAAAAAAGGAGTATATTTGGACCAACAAGACCTAAAAAAACAGAAGACTTAGAGGCTTTGATAAATATTGTTCAATATTTACATAGGCGAGTTTTGCCTTTTGTTGACCAGTTTAATCATTTGAGAGATAGAGTTGATAATCTTAAATATGGGATTATAACAATATTTGCGGAGGCTAAGGGTCCACTTGTGTTGAATAGAATACTCTCATTTGGTAATGGTGGAGCAGAAACAAATGTGGGGCATGTAATGACACGCCGTGGACGGATTATGGGAATAGGTTTAGCATGTGAACGATTAGTTGGTGACGTAACTGTAATAGTTTCTGTCAATGGTGTTGAACAACCAAATTATGGCATAACGCTTCACATCATCCCACGCAATCATGATAACTTTGATAAACCTTTAGACATTGGTGCTGGTTCTGTTGTTAACTTTGTATGCAAGGTTGCTAACGCTACCGCTGTAAATACGGTGGCATCATTATTAATTGAATTAATTTAATTTTTTATTAATAAATAAAAAAATGAAGCAACCGACAGCACCAAGTATATATCCTGAGTTGCCAGTGGAAGACGGACAAAATTATAGATTACAAAAGATTTCAGAAATTGAAAAAAAGTTAATTACAGAACGAGATATACGTCAGTCACTTTATAAAAAATATAAACGTGGTATTAATATTACAGATGGAATTGACACTACCTTGATATCTGCAGGTGTTATTATGGCTGGGATTGGATTTGTTGTTCCAGTTGTGTTACCTTTAGAAATAGCAGCAATAGTATGTGGAGCTACAGGTGTTTGTATTAATTTTATCAGACGCAAGCTTAATACAAAAGCTCAAAAACATCATGAAATAACAACTTTGGCAGAGGCTAAGTTAAATAGTATAAAGCAGTTAATATCAAAAGCGTTGAATGATGCACAAATATCTGAGCAAGAGTTTAAGTTGATTTTAGATGAACTGGAAAAATATTATAATTTGAAACAGGACATCAAACAAAAGAAACTTGAAATTAGTGAAGTTCAAAAAAAAGAACTAGTGGAGCAGGGAAGAAAGGAAGCAATGGCAACCTTACAAAAAAGTCTAAAAAGTGTGTCATGAATTGTTTTAGTAATGTGTATGAGTACGATCCACCACCTTTGTATTCAAGGTCGGACATTTTTTAATTTGAGTGTAATTTTGATAACTATAAAAAAAAATTAAACTTGCAATCTTCACTACCCCTATTTTAAAAAAGTTTTAATAAATCAAGTAAATCGGCATTTTATGGTGATTTACTTATATATGTATTTTGGGGGTTTCTGGATCAAACTCGAGCAAAGCTCTAGCCAGAACCCCCAAAATACATATATATTGGCGTTTTCACTATCTAAAAGTGCCCAAGATTGCATTACATGTTGCCAGAAACTGTTCTGATAACTTGCTAGTTTGAGGATTCCATCTTTATGGAGATACCATAGTTTATAACCACCGAACTGTTCTAGATCATTTAAAATAAGGGTTTTCCATGGTGAGAATATTTCTGGGTCTAAACGTTTTTTCACCCATACAAGTTTCAATGAATGACTTAATGATTTGATATATGGCACTTTTAAACCACCGTTATCAATCTGATTTATCATGACTGTTCGTTTAATTTTGTCATTTTTACCAGACCATAAGAAATTAAACAATGTAATTTGGAATTCATCAAATATATGTTCCGGTGGGTCAGGAAGGACCGTTAGACAATCAATAATGATTGGATAAGCGAGTGTTTTTATAATCGTTGTTTTGCCAATAAGTGTAAGATTTCTGAAGGAGCAATCGTTCAACATATTTTTGATTTTTGTAAGTTTGGTGAGGTAGTTGTTTATAAAATATATAACTGGTTTCTCAGTACGGATTTTGTCACGACAACCTTTTTGAGCCTATCCATATAATTTGGGTTTTATCGAAGTTTGCTTTTAATCCTGAGCAAAGGTAAAACTTATCTACTAACTGAAGTGCAGTATTAAGAGAAATTTCGTCATCTTCTAGAAATAGAGAGGAGTCATCCGCATATTGATTTAATAAATATTCTGAATCTTTTATTCGAATACCTTTAATATCAGGGTGATTTTTCAAGGCAGCACTTAAAAATTCAACACATATGATAAAAAGATACGGAGAAGGAGGATCTCCTTGTCGGACACCGCGTTGAATAAGGAAAAACTAGTAAAACAAGGAGCCCTGGTATATTGTCTTCTTCACATTTTAAAATAAGGTCAGATATTAGCCTAGTAGATTCACTAATTTGCCTTCCCTTCAAAAATCCTGTTTCACTTTAAGATATTAATTTTAAAAGTACTGATTTTATTCGAGTGGCAATAGCTGAGGATGCATTTTTTCCATCCACATTTAATAACGAGATAGGCCTCCAGTTTTTAAGTGCGTTTTTGATTTACCTTCTTTTGGGGGACAAGTGATGACACCTTGTCTTTGTGTTATTGTTAAAGATTTAATATGGTATCCATAGTTCAATGATTTAACAAGAAAAGAACCAATATCGTTCCAAAAGAATTTATAAAATTCTGCCGTAAAGCCATTAGATCCAGGCGATTTTTCATTTTTCATGTTTTTTAATACATTTAAACATTCGTGTACACTAAGATGTCCTTCTAATGACTCCCATTCTTCTTCGTTTAGTTTATTTAAAAATTGATTGTTTGTGTCAAAAAATAATTCTTTGTGTTCCTGCGATGTAGAAGGTTTAGAACTATAAAGAGTTTCATAAAAGTATTTCTGTTCAGTAAGTATTTCTTTAAAGTCATTTGTTTCCTGTCCATCATTTTTAATAAGTTTTGATATTAATTTTTCAGTATATTGTCTCTTTTCTAAATTACAAAAATATTTAGTGGATTTTTCTCCTTCGACTTTCCATTTCGCTTTTGTTCTTAAAATAATTCCATTATTCGTTCATCTCGAATGGTTTTTAATTCTATCTGTAACTGATCAATTTCATTATTAACTGAGAAATCACCATTGTCTATTAAAACATATAAATTTTTAATTTTAGCTTCTATTTCATTTTATTTTTTTATTTTTTTCTCTTTTTAAAATGAGGCGAATGAAATAGTTTTACCTCTAATCATGATCTTAAGAGTCTCCCAAAATAGTTGGTCATTTATGCTAAATTCAATTTCTTGTTGTTCATTTTCATTATCCAATCTGTATTGTTCTATGGTTTCAGCAATAGTTTGTTTGATAGTATTAACATATTCAATGTTTGTTAGTAGACTGTTATTAAATTTCCATGTGCCACGGCCTCGTTTTTGGTCAATGAATAAAAAATTAACTGAGATTGCTAAATGATCAGATTTATAAGAAATATCGATTGAACATTTTTCGACACAATCTTGGAAATCGGATGACACAAGAAAATAGTCTAAACGTGCCATCTTATTAAAAGGGCCTCTCCAAGTATATCTTTTAACATTGTCATTAAATATTCTCCAGATGTCATGTAAGTCTAAACTTTCCATAATACTTAAAAGTGTTTTATTTGATTTTATATTATTTTTGTGTTTATAATTGTATGTGTCCATATCATAATTTAGTGGCACATTCCAGTCCCCGCCAATAATATAAGAAGTGTTACCAAAGCTTTCAATAACAGTAAAGAAATCATGAAAAAATTGCGGCTTGTCTTCATTTGGTCCATACACTACAGCTAAAGTCAATCTTTGCTCCTGAATTGTAATATCTAACACTATGAAATTTCCGAAATTATCTATGAATTCTTTGTTATTATTTATTATTTAACAAGATTGCGGTACCCCTACTTGAGCTTGAAAAGGAAGACAATATTGCATCACAGCCCCATTCAGTCCTCCATTTGCTTGCTATCTCTTTAGTTGAATATGTATCAACAAGAAAAGTAATGTCATATCTATCCCTACACCTTGAAAAAATGTCTCTCCTCTTTACTTGATCAGAATATAAACCCCTACAATTCATACTTCCAAATTTTATATCACTCATAATTTAATAAATAGTGTAGGTTAATGTATAGTTTGTATCGACTCCATGACTATTGACTGTTAAAAGCTTGATGTTCCATGACATGTATCTGTTTATAAAGAGTGCATTCTTTTCTATTGACTAAAATAACAATGTTCAAAATAATGTACACAACAATGTCTGTTTTTCTAATATGACAACAACATCTCTTTTTCATTTCTTTCATTCTCTGGCTGTGTTAAACTTAGTGATGGATTCGGTAAATACTGTTATAGTAAAGATTATTATAATCATAAATGTAATATTTATTATTTTATACACATCCAGCTATACATATTGAGTATCAATTACCAAAACTTGACATTCAAGCGGAAGTGAATTTTTTAAGGATCCTAATTCGTATTTATTCCCACAAACCCATTTTACCAGGGCATGCATTACGGATAACAGTGAACAAAATATGTTTTAAGATTATGACTTACAAAGTTGAAACATTAAACTAGCTTTATAAAGTTTAAAAAGAAAAGAAAAAAAAGTAAGTAAGCTAGCAAATAAACTGGTATATTCATATGTATAGGTAGTAGAAAATGCCATCAAAAGCTGTCATAAATTAATTATGTTTTTAACAGTCATGCTTTCAACTCTTACTTTTATTTAATATCACCCAATTTCTCAACCAGTAACATCATGTATATTTACACAAGCACTGTTTCAAGTTTATGGTAAACTGTCAATGTGTGCATATAAACGAAACACTTTTTTCCTGAACCTATTCATGTTAAACAAATATAACAAGCTTAGTGAACATGATTTTATCTGTAATATTAAAAGCGTCGTTTCTGTTTAAGTTTTAAATTATTTGCACACACATGCATGTTTGAATACCAACAAAGAATAAAACTATTTCCATGTCAATAAAAACAGAACCATGTGACATTGTCTGTGTGTATATGTTATAATAATACAAGTGATTGACATGTTACTTGCCAATTTATAATCGTCAGTGAAAAATCAACTATAATAGACAATACGTCAGCACATATAGTAAAAGTTCTACAAGTCTACTTTGCCAGTGACATATTCATAGCATTTAATGTCAATTTGGATAATAATTAAATAAGTTCTTTTTATTATTTATCCATAAACCCACATACACGTGTATATTTATCAGTAAACCCCCATACACTTGTATATATCGATTGATCTTGACCTATTATACTATCAGTTACCAAATAGGATAACTATGCATATCAGTGTGACAGTAGCGAATAATATGTAAACAATGTTTTAAAAGTCTATCAAGAGTTCACCCTGCACGCATATGTGGTTCATAATTTTTTTTAAACAAAAACATTTAAACTGAGATAAGTCGGTACTGGATGTCAACGTCTGTTGAAGAGGGCACTCCTGTCAGAACCCGACATCCGCACATGCACACTATTATATATTTACCCTCGTTTTTTTTCAGTAGTTTATATAAGTAAACCAGTTATTTGTCTATCAGTGACAGATAGCTAAAATATGGCTAAAATCACCGAGACTTCCTGTAAATGTATAGCATGCAGCAGAAAACGCAAAACAATATGCTTTTTGAGGGCCCCAAGGAAGATTAGTATAAACTAATTGGGTCACCCTCGATAAAGACTTTCAATTTAAAGTACACGCTTCGATGTTTACCTCTAAGTGTGTACTGCAGGCGCTTCGTTTCGTGACACTGTGTCATTATCTAGAACGCAGAACTTCGAATGGGGACAAATGAGAAAGAACTACCAACATGTTATATTACTACTGGTGATAGGAATGAAAAAAGACGTACTGTCTATTAGTTTACACATACATTACGATCAACGAATAAGTCACGGCCGCTGATAACAGTATACCCATATTCAAATAAGTGTTAACAATAGTGCCTTTTTATTCATCTTTTTATATAGCTGGTTTTTTGTTTCTTTGTGTGTTTGTGGTTGACTGTCGTCCTTGAATTCTACTTTTCCTGTTCGATTTTTTATCTACTTTTATAATTATGAAGTACGAAATTTAAACAATATGCATTGATCACAAGTGAACATCAAGTAACGGATACGGATAAAACTTTTTTAACAAATCGAAGTTTGTCATGTGCTAGCCATTGATCAAAACGACTATGCCAGAATGTGGGCATCGACCATTTACGCATGTTTGAGAAATCCTTTCTGCCGAATGCAATTTATGTGGGGGGAATCGCATAACGCATGTTGGTGGGGGGAATCGCATAACGCATGTTGGTGGGGGGAATCGCATAACGCATGTTGATGCTATTTTTATAATATTCAGGACTTTACATTTATCTTGTGACTTTCCCAGCCATATATATCGATATTTGATGTAAATACTCGACTTTCTAGACATGAATATGGTAAACTGAAGAAGATTTATCGCAAATAAATGCACGGCAGTTCAGGCGTGCAACATACACTGCAGGCGTGCTATGAAATAAGAACAAACTCAAGGTGGACATATTCGTCGTCTTGAGAGATGCCTGTTTATGTATCATATTATTGTAATTATTGTTTAACAAACACTCGATAACATCTAAAGATGTATAGATATTTTATTCAACCATAAGGCATTACGCCCAACAGTTCACATGCAAATAGTACATACATATAAACATGTATATGAAATACACACAATCTTTTCCAGTTAATGACAATTTGTATAATTTCATAGGTGAGTTTCAAGATCATCTGTATATGTTACTAGTTAAAAAGTATTTGACAACTATTAAGTATATAAGTGTTTAATATATATTTTTAAATTAATATTTCTAGGTACTGATCAGAACACATTTATATCTGTGACAAAAATGGAGAAAAGTGATATTTATTTATAAAACATGTCGTATCTTCTTTTAAAACTTTTACAAATGAAAACGGACAGTTTCTTTAATAAACTCTTGTTTTCTGTTGTCATAAGTTCAATAAATGTTGGTATGTTTGGCCGTTTCCAAAATATTTGTTAACATATTCTTTTCTAATATCTTGATATAGTGAACACTCCAATACAAAGTGAAATTCGTCTTCTAGTATATTACATAGCTGGCATTTTCTTCCGGATCTTGGTGTTTTATTTGGTCTATGCCATCGACCATTTTCTATTTCTATCCGTGGCCGAGTGGTTAACGTCTCTGACTTGAAATCACTTGCCCCTCACCGCTGTAGGTTCGATCCCTCAGGGGGCTAGGAATCTTTATGTGAGGAAGATATTCAGCTGGCTTGCGAAACGTCGGTGGTTCTACCCAGGCGCCCGCCCGTGCACGAAAATTGCCCGAAGGGGAACCTGGGGTCTTCCTCCACCAATGGAAGCTGGAAAGTCGCCATATGACCTTAGCTGTTGGTACGACTATAAAATCCAATTCAATTTCTAACCTGTGACTAGAGACTCTTAGTTTTGTAAAAAAAACCTCTAAATTTCTTTATATTTAGTACATCTAGATAACAGTTAAACCTGAAATCTGATAGTATTCTGTATGTACTAGCTCTAGTGGAATCCGATAATTCAGCATTCCAATTTTGTATAAACATATCTTTAATTCGTTGTTTAAATATGTTAATGAAATACGTTATGTTTTCTACTCCTTGAAGAATACCAAACTTCATTAAATCCTGTTCGTTCCAATAACCCTTTAACTTGAGATGCCCAGTTTAATTTGTTTGGGTTTACGATCAGATCATCCAACATAACATTATACATGTTTTTTATATATTTGCGATCACTCGTACGTCTAAATTTTAACCAGAACCGGATAATATAGGCCATACGTTGAATTTTTAAAGGGACTCTCCCGAGTTCTCCATATATGAAATTGTTTTGAGTTTGTGTTTTAACACATAAAAGTTGTTTTCAAAAATTGAAGGTGTACATTCTCTTACTTTTCCGCAATTGAGAATCCCCATATCTCTGCGCCATAATAAATATTGGCAAAATGAGTTTGTCAAAAATGTCTAAAGTGTGACTGACCGATACGTCAGTAAATTGATTTATATATGACATGATAACTTACTTGAAGTAAAACATAACTGACCTTTCAGTATGGCACTTAAACAACCCAAAAAAGAACGCCAAATTAACTAATTATTGAATATGTTCGAGGTTCAATAAAGCAGCTACTGCGCTTTGGAAAGAGGTTTTCTCCCTAGACTGCTCCACGGCGCATGTCTCGTACACTCAAACAAGCAACTTTTTGAAACAGTGAATTTGATAGTGCATAAAGCGCATTTCAATTGCGATCATGGCCAAGCGCCTGATCTACGTTTTATAAATAGATATAGAAGGTTGGGTTCTCCCTCAATATTGATTACACAATGCAGACGCGTCACTCAATCAAAAAACTACCTAAGGGTTATATTCTAGAGGTGAACGCTTTATGTAGGTATGAGTCGGAGGTAAGAAAGGGATTTGCAGAGGATTAAGGGAGGTATTTTGTAGATTGTCCATGTTGCAGAATCTGAAGAAAAACGCTTTTCCATTACTTTTATTGTTTAAATCCAGGGGTGTATTCTGGGCTAAAATATAAATAATTAATATAATCGGGATAGGGTGTGTGTGTGTGTGTGAGGGGGGAGAGGGGGAGGGGAGTGGTGTGCGTATGCGTGGGGTGCGTATAATTAGATACTTACTATCTGGAATATCCCATTCATGCCTATCGTTCAATAAGAGAATATTCAACAAGGGTCTAAAAGCAAAACAAAAAACTTTGCATAGTGTGTGCTCAAGTTCCTAAGTAACCAAGAAAGATATACACTACTAAGTCGTCAGGAAATGCATCAAAGAAAAGAGCGTAACTACCTGTATATTTGGTGAAAATTCATATAGTGCACCTGTATACGGTGTACTGTTAGGGCCATGTTACCATCGCATCTTACCAATAGGTCGATGCTCGATGGTAAGATACGATGGTCGATGGTAAGATGCGATGGTAAGATACGATGGTCGATGGTAAGATGCGATGATAAGATTGGATGATCGATGGTAAGATGCGATGTTAAGATGCGATGATCGATGGTAAGATGCGATGGTAAGATGCGATGGTCGATGGTAAGATGCGATGGTCGATGGTCCATCGCATCTTACCATCGACCGTCGCATCTTACTATCGACCATCGCATCTTACCATCGCATCTTACCATCAACCATCGCATCTTACCATCGACCATCGCATCTTACCATCGCATCTTACCATCGACCATCGCAGCTTACCATCGACCATCGACCTAGGTCGATGATCGATGGTAAGATGCGATGGTAACATGGCCCTAACAGTACACCGTACCTGTATGTATGTAGTGCATGTTGAGGGAAAAAAAGATATACTAGTAACGTATTTTATATTATTTATTTTTTCCTTATCAGGCTAATTTATCAAAATTTTAGCGTCAAAACAGAACTGTAATTTCCAGAGGTTATTTGGGCAATGGTCTCTCAGTTTTATCTACACGTTTATGAAAAATAAATAATAACAAACTTTAATTTAAATGTCGCATAATATATATAAAGGCCCGCATTCTATCGAGTTTGCGGAGGCTTTTTTTAGGAATAAACATTTAGGCGAAACGTACAACTGGGTGGATGCACACAAAAGCAAATATGCACTTATAATAACTTGTTTCACCCACCCACCTGGGTGGCGATGAGACAGCAATGGGAGTACCCAGAGAAATAGAAACATGTTTAATTCCTAACCTAGGAGCAACATTTTACAGGGTAGTCCCATTGTTGGTATTATACTAAACCGAGCCTTCTCTGACCTTACCAGCCCTTTTTACGATTTTGATATTTCATCTGCACCAGCCAAATCCGATTTTAGAATAAAGTCCAAATAATATTGGAAAATGTCTCTTTAATTTAAATTGTATAATGTCCCTTTTGTTCCAATTTTTATTTTAAATCTTGTCGACATCATCATTATAAACACTCATAAGTAACATCACCCAATAAGGAATGAAACATGTTTGAAAGGTGATGTTGGGGAAGTGGAGGTGTATCTACTATTAGGCCATATAGACCCGGGTCTATACATCAATTTGAAAAATGTAAAAAAAAAAATAATGAAGAAAAACAGTCAAAAAATGCTATAAAAACTGATGCTAAAGGGGTTGGGTCAACAGTTGTTTATTTTATTTTACAGTGTAAGTAATTCACTTTTGTGAAATGTTAATTCTCAAATTCTAGAACAGCCATTTCTTTCAAACTGGAGATGATTCCCCCCCCCCCCCCCCCCCCACCCCCAACCCCCTTTCGCTAATCCGAGCAGACAACCAGCCCTTTTACGATTTTGATATTTCATCTGGCTGTGTAAAATGCCCCCCCCACTTCCCCCACCCCCCCCCCCCCCCCCCCCCCACCCCTTTCGCTAATCCGAGCAGACAACCAGCCCTTTTTACGATTTTGATATTGTAAAATGCCACAAAAAAAACGAAGAAAAAAAAGAATAAAAAAAAAGGAAAAAGAAAAAAAACGGCTTTTAGGGTCCGAGAAGGCTCGGATTACCCCCATCGCAACCTCATACTAAAAGTAAAAATCCTGGTATCCATTATATGTCATTCAAACAGAGTATACAGTAATACAGTTACATTCCATCAATACACAGTTTATTAATAGACGATGGGCAAGACACTTTACCTTAGCCTCGTCCGTCGGATGGGGACGTAAACCGGGCAGTCCCGTGTATCGGTCTATCCTCCGAGCACGTTAAAGAACCATAGGAATCTATTCGATAATAAGAGTAGGGCAGGCTTCCCGGATTCCTATGTATCCTTCCCCTCTCTCTGGGGCGGCTCTAAATACCTATACTGTGTTGATGAGCCGTTAACAACATTCAATTCAATTAATAGACGAAAACAAATTGGGTGACGGGTCTCGTCCGATCATGTTTCACAAATGAATGCCTTCCAGTTTGGTCACGTGTAGTGACTACTGACAGTCGTCTATTTTAATGACGGCTGTAGAGCAGTCTAATTTTCTCCCCCGATGCTTTGGTTTTGTTCATGTTGTTCGTTGTTTTGCGCAAAGTTACCAACATATGTCGGAAATTAGTCTTCAGTGTTGTGAGGTCGCCTATGTAAGACATTCGCACAACATACATACATGGTAAAATTGGGTCAAAGAAACGTCAACATTATATAGCAATCTATTTAGAAATTGTGTTACTATCTCTATTTTAGACGTCGGGATACGGTATAAATTATGTACTATATAGTTATATGACCACCCCGTTATTTCCTGGGTAGAATCAATACTGTATACCTCCGTCCATCCGTAAGAATCGACACCTATATCACTTGATAAGTTGATTTCCCAATGGAATTCGAACCCGCAGCGGTGAAGAGAGAACGAGAGAGAACGTTTAAGACCCAGTGTCTGTACCTTCCCCGGCACAGAGTCCACAAAGGCCCTATTGCCAAGTTGTGAGCCAGCTCAGGTTGAAGGTTAAAGCCAAAATGAAAGTCAGAGTTATCTGGCCATGGGTAACAATATTCTGTTTGGTCAGATGCACATATGTGTGAAGTTTCCATGAACATAGGTCGAATACTTTCCCAGTTTATATGGCCAGCTAATAAAATTGGTCAGGTTTAAGCTTTTATGGTTTTGTGGAAAGTGGCATAACTCTGCCGAAAGGAAAGTCAGAGCTATTGAACATGGGTTATTTTGAATATGTGTTAAGTTTCATGAACAAAAAAAAATGTTCAATTGAATATAACTTTTTTTAAATTGAATAATACCTCCTTTTCAGTGAATTAGACATTTGTTCAGTTGAATTAGACCGATTAGAATTAATTGAGTTTCACTTAAGTTGACTTCCATGCATATTTTTTTTCTTCAATTTCCTGACACAAGATAAATGTAACGGTTTGAATAATAATAATAAAAAAAGCATCTACATGAATTATGCAATTATTCCGCTAAATAAATTGCATACGGCAGAAAGGATTTCTCAAACATGCGTAGATGGTCGATGCCCACATTCTGGGAATAGTCGCTTTGGTCAATTGGCAAGCACATGACGTTCTTTGGTTTTTGAAAAAGAAGGTTAAATACAAAACTGCCAAGTCATTGAGTAACTTCATTGTGGCCTTCTAGGCTATTGTTTTGTTGTATTATATTTACACGAGCATATTTGTGTTTTACTTATATTGCCTATTGATGCTACCTTGTTGGTTAGAGATTAGATCATGGCGGGGATTCTTTATTTTACACTCTCCTGTTTTATTGAGATGACAGTAGGGTAAGTGTGAGGTTTGGTGCACCCTATAACCGGTTTAAACCCCCAGTGGCCTACTTTGCCACTGACCGTTTCAATGCGGTAGCTCTATTGTCAATCCTTTTGTGTTTGTGATGTCATTTGCATTTATTATTATTTTTGCCTTCTTGTTTGTCTGTTTGCGTGTTTGTTTCTGTGTTTTGTGGTTGACTGTCCTCCTTGAATGCTACCTTCCCTGTTCGGTCTTTTTATATTTCTTTGTACAATGTTTAACACCTACCTCAATTCTGGCAATTCGATCGCTCGCCTGCATTACTGGAAATCCTCGCCTTAATCTATTGCCAAAGCAATGCTAGCGGTGGGATGACTTCGACGTCAGCAACACTTTATTCATTACATGGTCCGAGTATTAACTTCATACACCATCCAACTCCCTTCTCCAAGAAGCGAAAACGGGGTTGGCTGGGGCATGAAATTAAAACATAATTTCGGTACTGTAAAATTAAAACATAAATGGGTAATTTAAACAGGTTATCGCATTTTTTGAGTATACCATGTTTTTAAACGTTTTTAATTGTCGAAATATCCGTTATAAAATCCTGCTAATATTAGCTTTCCCATCGCTTAATGGCATTAAGGCGGGACCACGTAATGGACGTCATGACTCCACGTCACAGTTAAATATTGTTTTGTGTTCAGAGTTAATTATTGATATTTAGCGAATATGAATATTTTTTCACTGAGAAATCCGAATCTTTCACCCATAATAAATGACCATATCCGTAAATAAGCTCTACTGTATGTTATACAATATTAGAAGCATGCATAAATGTACGATCAACGAATACCTTTATTACACTATTTGCTCCAAAATTTCTGAACGATATAACCTCAGAATGGAAAGAAGCGTATTTATTTGTGCAATCACATATCGCATACTCTTACAAGTATCTTCGGGATGTCTCAACATTCTGTACTATTGGCATTTTAAAGATTGAGTTCTGCTCACACGGGGCTAGAGGGCGTGAACGGTAGCAAGCACTTTAACTACTGTCCATGAACAGTCTCAATCAAACCGAGACTTAATATTTTTTGATTTTTATTTTGCTCGACAATTTCGAAATTTCTCCTTTCATACTTCTTTTTATAAAGATCTATTTTTTATATTTCATTTATTGACATATACACTTGTTAACACCCTTCATACAAACAACTTATACTTACAAAATGACGTTAATTCTAGGAATATGTGAGACATACAGAGTCTTTGACGACTACTGCGTGTTTGACGAGACGTTGAGATGTGGTAGCGGTTTGAGCTGTCAGTGGGTACCAACACCAACAACGAAACCGACATATCTCACTTTTCCACCACTTCTCACGCCCCAAGTCATTAGCCGACACCCCTTTGCGATTTACCACCCAGAACCCGGGAATTACAAATGTACCACCATGTAACGCCATAGTGCTTTGTTTAAAAGTGTATTTATCAGAAACAGAGTTGAATATAATATATTAGATAGTGATGAAATTGTTACAAAATCATATAATAACATACACTTTTAAAAGTGTTTAATAAAAAACTGCAACAAAAGGGCAAAGGAATTCTTTATCTGAAATGTGTTTTCAATACACACATGATGCACATGAAAAGCGTGCACGGACATTGTAAATTGAAACATTTGGTATGGTGAAACAATCGGCTGAACAGCTCATTTGATCGCATGTATATACGTCTCACTAGTGAATTAATCAACACTATATAATATATGTAGAAACCGTCACTCGTGGACCACTGCAAACATACTGTAAAATGTCCATTGGTCTTTAAATCTCCCCTCAATCTGCAAACCTTCCTCTGAAGCACAGAAAATACTCAAAAAATCAAAAGTTGAACAGATTATTTTTTTTTAAATTACAGTCTTTTTCAGCACCCCTCAAAACTAGCTCCATTTCACTAATAATTCAACTGCATTCCTACCAATTTTCAAATTATCATCCAAACTTGACAGAAGTCATGAACATGTTCCAATCTTGTCAACTGAAGGCAGAAATAAGAGAACGGTTGCACATTTCCAAGTTGAGAGCAAACCGATTAACACAGTCCTAGTTTTTTACGGTGTAGGAATCTACCTACCTCATGGCCAAGGGAGGTAATTCTATAGTGTTATTTGGTTAAGACCTTTTAGTTCGAATATATACATGCCTAATGATCAATTAGTTTTGTTTTTTAATGTTAGTATGCAAAATAGTCACTCAGTTGTGTTAAACACATCCACAGATATAGTTGCCTGTTATAATATTTTGACAGAGAAAGTCGGTCGATGCCACCATACTATATTATTGGGATTTATTGGGATCACATGTCATTGAACAATAATCTTTGCTATTTTACAGTGGTGTACTTTGCAATTTGGAGGATGTGGTAAACTGACTAATGATGTGACAGCAACATGGTTGAACAATGCACGATTTAAGCTGGGATAAGTCAGAGGCCCATGTGAGTTATTGTGGTCACAGCTTGTTCGTCCAACATTCCAACAACTATTTCCTCAAGCGACATATCCGCCCATATTTTTGGTTGACTCACGTCATTATATAAATATAATATATAATGCTGTTCAACTTTTATCTCTACGTATACGTGGTATATATATATATCATAATTCAAAATGATATTCCTATCGAGCCACTAATAAATGAGTTAATTTGAGAAAATAAAACAAGTTAATCATCGTTTAAACAATGAAAAGGATAATATATAATAGTATAAAGAATGGCGAAAACAGGGTTACCGACTTGGAACGGTCAATAGGGAACATGCACTAAGGTTTTTTTGTGTGTGTTTTTTTTTTTTACAGCAGATTCAGTTGTTTAGCGATGACACAACGCGCCTTCAAAACAAACACACCTGAGAAGGATACACAGAAGCAAAGTATGATATATGTTAATATAGTTTAATGGAATGTTATATATGCTTATTTAAAGACTTTAATTGACTATATTAAACGTACAAATATAACGTTTAAGCAAATATGGTTATTTACAGCATTTGCTGGTAGTAGTAAATTACGTCAAATACAGTTGATATGTGTTTTTAAAATATCTCAAAGATCAACTATTTTACAATATCTATTTTAAAGAGTCCAACAATGTATGTCTTTAGTAACAACAAACGTATGACAAGTTAATTGTTCAATATAAAATATGCAAGTTATCTATTATATATGTTTTATCAATAATATACATATAAACTAAATTATTTAGCAAAAGGGAGCAACGACTGGCACAGTCAATTATAGCTAGCAAGCTTGCGACCAACGGCTGAGGCGACCATGATCGAAGCAGTGAGGCTTGCAACTCACCATGGCGGCTCTGTCGGACCGAGGCAGTTCCGTCGAACTGAGGCTGTTTCGTAGAAACTAAAAGCAGTTGTGAAAACAACTTAGACACAGGGTGCTGGAGGTCATGGTCCGAAGGCGTACTAGCATGGATGTTTGACCTTGGCTAGAACCTGGAGCGAGGATCGAGTAACAAAAACCGAATAATAGAACCAATCGGGCCATTGAGACTATAGTATTCATGTGACCTGAGCTAGAGACACTGGAAAACACCTAAAGGTATTCCTTAATCGGTTCCATTCTTCGATCATTTGGGGGGCGCAATATATAACATGAGTTATATAGCGGCCAGTGTAACCAATGGACTGAGCGAGAGTCCCCAAAATCTACACTTTAAATAATAATTCTATTTACAGCTTACTGTTCGTTTACATTTAAATAAATAAAGCATTTAACTGCTGATGTGTCCTTATTCTGTGAACAAATTCAATATCATAAAAATATGTAGGACGACTGATTTTATATACAGCAAATGACGATGTGTTTAATTAAATTAAGATATAATTAAATTAAGACATAACGTTAAAATTCATTTTATTCATGACATAAAGAATAAGCATATGCCATTAGTCTATACCTTGTAATAGTTTGTTTGTACCCATTGAAGTTGAGATTTAACCTTTACACGTGTTAATTATTAACTTATAATATGTTAAGACCTCCAAGCAGAAATAGCACACGATTAGGAAGAAAAACATTGACCGTTGAATGAAAGTAATATACATATTTGGGTTGTATACTGTATGATGTATACTTGATATAATTAGTATACGTTATTCTCACCTTTGTTCAGAAAGTACGACTTTAATGCGTGTGTGCCAATACAAAGTAGATTTTAAGGTAATTCGGTCCTTCTGCTGATTTGCATTTTGCTCCTTTGACTAAAATCTGTTGAAAATGCCTTATGTATTGTATTAACAATTCGGGAGTGAATATCTAAAACTTCGTCTTAATAAATAACTCTTTACTTAGATTCATTTTGTGAGAAAGTTTCACTGTGCAAACAAACAAACAAACAATTTATTGCATACAGTCATTGACAAAATCAATGTATCAAGTATCACAAGAAAAGTTAAAACCACTTTACCATAAGGCATATCTGTAAATTACCAAGGGAAACATTGTCAATGTTGCTATATTCATTACTGATTATTAGGGTGGTTTTTACTGACCCTTATATATTGAAATAAAAGTTATCTGTTTTAGGTCATGCATCGCTGCTTTGTAGACGTGCATTGATTAATCAATGAATTTTGTAAGTGTTAGGAGAAGAACATCATAAGTATTTTACTTTCTTTCTAATCTTTTTTCTGCTATTTTGTACAGATTCCATGCTGTAATAACAATGAGAAATAAAATATGTTTAAACTAATGACTTTTGTCCTTTAAATAGTTTTAGTGTTTGCCCTACTTTTTCGTCCAATCAGACGGTGAGGAATTTTAAAAAAATGCCGAATTTATTCATGTAAATTTCTAACGATCACCAGTTCTAACCATTTAATTCATTAAGTAATCGCTTACTAAATGGCACGCGCTTGTTTGGAAACAAAGAGGGCGGATTTAGTAGAAGCGCGCGTGGTTTCGTAGAAGCGCGGGGAAAAAGTAGGGCAAACACTAAAGGGCGTTAGTGTTTGCTCTACTTTTTTCCTCGTGAGGAATTTTAAAAAAATGGCGAACTTATTCATGTAAATTCTAACGATCACCAGTTCTAACCATTTAATCATTAAGTAATCGCTTACTAAATGGCACGCGCTTGTTTGGACAGCAAAGAGGCGGATTTAGTAGAAGCGCGCGTGGTTTCGTAGAAGCGCGGGGGAAAAAATAGGGCAAACACTAAGTTAGTTAGAGGCTAAGAAGTGAAATTTTAACAATTAAGAAACCCCGGTCAGTCGCTGCGCTCCTTCCCTTAGGGTTTCTTAATTGTTAAAATTTCACTTCATAGCCTCTAACTAATACTTAATCGATGGCACAGTCAGTAGACACACATCTTTTTGTTTGCTTGTTATATATTCTATATGTGTAAAATAATCTTAACATGCCACCAACTTTCCTGCCGTAATGCTTCGATCCTGCCGTAATGGTAGTGCTTCGATCCTGCCGTAATGCTTCGATCCTGCCGTAATGCTTCGATAGAAGCGTTGGCGTTACCGAAATAAGAATGATTTATAGAACATTGTCAACCAAAAAACACGCTACTCCAAAACAAACAACAATGACAAGGACAAATAGAAGCGGAGTATGCAACACCACAAACATATCAGGCTTGACACCTACAAACATATCAGGCTTGACACCACAAACATATCAGGCAAACATATCAGGGCTTGACACCACAAACATAACAGGCTAGACACCACAAACATATCAGGCTTGACACCACAAACATATCAGGCTTGACACCCACAAACATATCAGGCTTGACACCACAAACATAACAGGCTTGACACCACAAACATATCAGGGCTTGACACCACAAACATAACAGGCTTGACACCACAAACATAACAGGCTTGACACCACAAACATATCAGGCTTGACACCACAAACATAACAGGCTTGACACCACAAACATAACAGCTTGACACCACAAACATAACAGGCTTGACACCACAAACATAACAGGGCTTGACACCACAAACATATCAGGCTTGACACCACAAACATGACAGGCTTGACACCACAAAACATAACAGGCTGGACACCACAAACATAACAGGCTTGACACCACAAACAAAAGAGCAATTATTGATGACTACTGGGGACATTCTAATAACAGTTTCTAGTTGTAACACACCTTACTGTGCTGTAATAGGTTTATCAGTAACTATTAATACTTTACATATTGAACAAATGCAGATCTGTATTTAAACCGATAAAACTTGATACAAAATATCACAGGTCCCGCCAGAACATTTGAAAAAGAGTACCTTTTTTTTAAATAGTAGACTCGGAAACCTTAAAGAAACTAACCCTAGGCTCCAATAACGGCACAATTACACTATACAAAATTACCGTTTATCAAAACTGAGTTTAATACACGGTTTTTTAAAATACTCGTGATAGAATATACGTAAAATGAATTATGAGCTGGTACCTCTTAATTCGATGCTCCAGATTTTATTCTCAAAATAGGTACATATATTTATACCTCGTCGTCAGTAGGTTTAGAAACGGTGTACATATGTTTTAAATGCGGCTGCTGTTGGCGGATAGCAACTTTAATCTATAGGTGTCATTTATATATTTAGAAGAAGTTTTAATACCTAGTAAACTATGGCATATTTCCTTCCATTGTGCGGGAATAAGATCAAATGATTATAAACAAAATTGCCAAACTTATAAAATGTTCTTGTCGGAAGTACGAGGGTGCTTCAAAAAGTTCTGTCACTAGGCATATATCCTTTGATCTGGATATTACACTGAGATAAAGTAGTGTATTTTATAGTACTACTGGGTTCGCTCTCTTAAATTCCACAACAAAAATGAAAAATTTCCGGTTATTTATACCCCGGAATTACCTCCCCCCTACCACACCTTTTGGATACTGGCATCTCTGAAAATGTCCTTGTTACAAAACGTTGTAAAAATTATTTGAATAATTCTATGCTTTTAAATTTTCTTATACGTCATCTGTTGTTATTCGCCCATAATCCATGAAAATGATTGTCGAGAATTCCGGAAAGGTCTTGCTGTAAACCAGATATGAGTGAATGCATATCCCTTAATTTTAGCAGAAATAACACTGATTTTCTTCATTTTGTTTACGGAAATGTTATACTATCTTTTAAATGTCCTAATTATTCTCATAGTATTAATATGTTTTCATATTTTTTTACAAATCCTAGTCCTTCAGTGTTTAAATTTCATATTCAACACATTATTGTAGAATTTTGTACAATGTTTTAGTGAAAATATTGATCATCCAAAAACGCTATTTCAGAAGACTGCCCTTCCATTTAATGTCCATATATCATTAAATTATTTTGCACATTAGCTTAAAATGTTAATTTCTAAGACAATGCCTTTTCATCTACTTCTGAATCTTGTAACGCACAGATATAACTGGTAATGTATGAGAAATTTCAAAGGTCTTCGACAAGTATTTAAAGAGAAACAGGCATTTAAAAAAGTAACAATTAACATACCTGAAAAAACTCAGGACGAAAATGCCTCAGTATGTATAAGTGATGTATATTAAATGTTCCATACCTTTCGTCACACAAAAGATACAACATTCATTTTACTATCAATGGAATGGTATTGAAACTCTCTTTCATTTGGTACCAAACATCAACACTCACAACGATCACATAATTGTTAAAACGCGTTAGTGACAGAACTTATTGAATGACCCTCGTATATCTATTAAATGTAGGTTATTTTTTATTAATATAAACTATGGAAATCTGATCACTTTCAACGGTCTAATAAAAAATGAATATTATATCTACACCATTTATAAAAATGGTAAAGAAATTGAAAACCGCGTTGACTGGGTTTCACATACTTTACTTTAAACCCTTTCGAAGACACTGTCGTAAACTGGGTCAGACACATCCGCTTTCTAGACCCGGGATAAGTAGAGCCATCCTCTGTAGAGGCGGACAATGATATGTGCACCATACAAGAAGAACCAGTCGCGTGATTTTGTCTTTTTGCTGGGCGTTCTGACTATTTGTCGTCTTTTCGCTTGGCGTTATTTCGCCGGGCTTTTTTCGTTATTTCGCTTGGCGTCTTTTCGTCCGGCGTGTTATCGCCTGGCGTTTTTTCGTCTTTTCGTTATTTCGCCCGGTGTCTTTTTGCCCGGCGTTATTTCGCGGCAAAATAACGAAAAGACGAGATGGCACATATCAGCCACCATATTATGGATATGGTATATTTCATATTTATGTATAGATTAACTCCCACGACACGTTGTCTTATCATTTAAAATTTAAGCATGTATGTCTTTGTCATGACAAAGTTAACAAGTACAAATTAAAATATCTTTGAAATATAGGTTAAAAACAATAACGTGACAGAAAATGACATTAAACTTACCCTAATAGTACATGGAATGGACTTTGATTGCACCGTTAATACATGTCACAGAGGCGTAGCTATCTGAAAACAGAGTACGCAGACTGTTTGAAAAAATGAAGAGTAAAAATAGCAATAAAAACGAGGGGGAGGGATATAAATTCGCGTTAGTTTCGATGAGATAAGCCTATGTTTTATAACTTATTCTTTTTAATATAATCATAATTATGTAGAATATGGCATCTAAACAATATTTAACTTTATTTTGCTTGTGTTTCCTTATATATGAATATATGAAGTCTTCATATGTGTGTTCATGTTATTATTATTTGAAGCCTGTCCATGATGGCATTTTTAATATGATTTACTACGACGTTTAAAAAAGGAAACACTATCAAACTGTAATTCAAAGTAAAATAACAAATAAGTAAACACATTCAAATTATTTCTTAAAGTAAACATATGTACACCGTTTCTAAACCTACTGACGATGAGGTATATTTAACATACATAATTTGAGGATCCAAACTTTATGGACACAATATAAACGGCTTTATCATGCAGATATGCACTTTTCTGCCTAATAAAGGGATGACCTTATAAAATTTGCTTTGATATGCAATGGCCAATAAAGCAAATCAATGCGGAATCCCCGGCTTTTATTGTACGTAACGTTATCTGACGTCATGCACGTAACGTTGCCAGACGTCATAAAACAAACAAACAAAAAACAACATGGCGGCATCCTCGATAAGCGTAACATTCTAAGAAATAGGTAATAATAGCAATTCATACAGAACATTTGGATAAACTACATGATAAATAGAATATTATGTCAGTGCCTTTTACTGTCAAGTTTATTAGGCTCGGTACGAAAACGGAGAATGGCTCGGCAGAGCCTCGCCATTCTTCCTTTTCTAAGCCTCGCCTAATAAACTTGCTAGTAAAAGGCACTGACATAATATTCTCTATTTAACCAGCAAGGCCAAAGTCCAAAACCGGAGCTCGAGTTAATAATTACCGACTCATAATTCATCTTACGCATATTCAGATCTAGTTATTTAAAAACCTATGAATAAGCATATACTTTTAATCGGCACGTATACATTATTATATGACCTAACCACCTAGATAGAGTTTTGATAAACGGTTTTGTAGTGTAATCGTGCCGTTATTTGGCGGTTTAGTGCCTTTTAAGTTATGCTGACAGTACTATATTATACCTTTCAGCAGTTTGTAACCTTTGAAGTTTAGCCTTAACATTAAGGGGTGACAATGCATTTACAAGAATTGCACACGCTTCGCTGGCAGGGCAGTAACAATTGATTGAAATGTTCGTGATTGTGTGATAGCATTTGTATATACATATATACCCTCGAAATATATGACTCGTCGATTAGTAAAAACCTTCATATCACCGGTTACCGAAACCAATCTTTGTGGTATAATGCATCTGCGAGGCGGAGTTGTCATTGTTGGTATCCTAGGAATGTTGGTTCCCATCCAGTAGCTAACTTATACCCATATATATATACTGAAGGGAAAAGGAAACGCAACTCGGGCATTTCCGCTATATATTGTCTATATTTCACACATATATTCAACATAATATTCCAAAGAAATCCCATGATGTTTTGTAAAAAAAAAAGTTGCAGTTTAGAGAAAGGACACAAGTGTGATGTATACGTTTTAATCACAGTACACTTTGTAACAAGAAATTCATAAATATTATAGTTTCTCTTTGAAAAATTGAGACATTTCCGTACTGTATAATGTAAAGAGTTTGTAAAATGTTGCATCCTAACTTGAGCCAAACGCGAACTCTGCCAATAATGAAACTTTGAAGGAATACTATTTGTTGTGTTACGTGTTGTTTTAATCTTTTTTTCCGAAAAGAAAGGTCGTACGCAGCCATGTACCGTTCGATTAACAGCAGCATATTGTTCATTTAATATATAGCGGAAATTCACGAGTTCATACTATATATAGCGGAAATTCCCGAGTTGCGTTTGTTTTTCGTTTCAGTATATATCACATGTATTATACAACGTGACAACCAAAGGTATGACCTTTTTTTTTTGTTGTAGTCTTTTTATTTTATTTTTTTAAACGTCTCCATGGCGGAATGGTTAACGACGTTGTGTTGTAAACCTCCGCCTCTCACCGCTGCGGTTCGAATCCCACTGGGAGCTCCACTTGTAAACGAGGAAAGGCCGGATTCTTACGGATGGCGGGATTGGTATTGGTTCTACCCAGAAAAGTGGGTGGTCTGCCTCCATCACAAGAAATCGACCGTCATATATAACCTTACATATGTTAGAAATGACGTAAAACACCATAGAAACAAACAAACTAGTAATTTATTTTCGAAAGGATTAGTCTTACGTAGCCATGGACCATTCGATTAACAGCAGCATAATGTTCATACAATATATAGCGGACATTCCCGAGTTGCGTTTTTTCGTTTCCGTATATACCACATGGATAACCATTGACCGAAAGGTATGCCCTCAAGTGAGTGGAGTACGGCACGTAGTGCTAATGTTGTATTCGGTGCTTGTAATATTGTGTAATATGGATTAAACGTATTGACATAGCCTAATAGTCATTTCCTTTCAAACTATATTACTTTAGCCGCAATGAAACATATATATTGCAAATTGTATGGTAATATTAAGATGTTTAATGTATCAACAGTAGTTCATCTAAAACGCCTTAAAAGGTAACCCGTTACTTTGATCCATTTCATAAAAAAGTGACTTGAAATGCATAGAAACGTGTGTAAACTATTGAAATGAAATGAGCGTAAGATCTAATAAAAAACAATACATACGGAATAAAATCCGTACAAATTATAAAAAAATAAATGGTATACTATTATCACGACTTCATAATTTAATGGTTTTCTCTATTTCTTTCTTTCGATACTGCACCCAATAAATTACATAACTATTCGCGGCAGCATTGTTTTCCGAGGAAGGGAGTGATCCATGATTGACCTTTATATATGTTTCTTCGAAGTTTCTTTTTGACATACCAGGGGCAAACCTTGAAAATAGTGTGCTTTTTTTCTAACGTTCTTCACTAACACATTGTTTTTTCTTCAATTATGCATACATGTAAAAGTAGCTTGTAAAAAAAGTTCATATCACGTTGGTTTTTGGGCTTTAGGTAGACGTCATCATAGGGTCCACATCCTGTATTTTGATTGATTCTGCTCATTAGATAATGATTGACTGTTCAATCTCTATCTCTACTTATATATATATCTACTAGCTTATATATATAATCATAATTCAAAATGATATTCCTATCCAACCACTAATAAATGAGTTAATTTGAGTAAATGAAAAAAAGTAAATCACCGTTTACAATTAAAGACATTTTGTTGTTTAGGTCATAGACTCTAACAACAGAAAGTGCTCCACAAACTGACAGCAAATTAAGTAAACAATGAAAAGGACAACAACATAATAGTACAAGGAATGGCGACTTGGAACGGCCAAGAGGCAATATAACCTACTATGCGACTTGGAACGGCCAAGAGGCAATATGACTCAACTATGGCGACTTGGAACGGCCAAGAGGCAAGTATGACTTAGTAGTTATCTTAACCGTTTTTGAATAGATTCATTGTACAAATATAACGTTTAACTACAAGTTACAAGTTTACGCAAATTATAGTTACTTAACAGCATTGGTAGTAGTATATCACGTTTAGGAAAGTTGATATATCTTAAGGATCTAATATTTGATCATATACTTACTAATAATTAGATTTACAGCTTACTGTTTGTTTAAAGTTAATTAAATAAATAAATTATTTAACTGCTGATGTGTCCACGACTGATTTATATACAACAAATGGCGATGTGTTCAATCAAGATATAATTAAATTTAGACCTCAGGCTAAAATTCATTTTATTCATGAAATATAGAAAAAAACATATGTCATTATTATATGCCTTGTCATAGTTTGTACCCTTTGGCATTGAGATTTAACCTTAACATGTGTACCATTTGTTATAAATTATAGCATTCAATTATTAATTGATAGATAATATTTCTAAGACCTCAAAGCAGAAATAGCACAACTTATTAAGCAAAGCAGTGACGGTCGAATGAAAGTAAGCATACTTGTGTTTATATATTGTATGATGGATATAATTATTATTTGTAAATCTCACTTTTGATCAGAAATTACGGCTCAATGTGTGTGTTGAAATTTAAATTAGATTTTAAGGTAATTCAGTGCTTCTGTATTTGTATGTTTCTCCTTTGATCAAACCCTGTTGAATGTGCCATATTCAACTGTATCAACCATTCGGGAAGTGAACATCTAAAAGGTTGACTAATAAGTAACTCTTCATTACTTAGATTTGTTTTGTGAGAAAGTTACAACTGTATTTACCGTATAATACAAAAACAAGTCTGTACGCCCATTACGTGGTTTGAGTATTAACTTTCATACCCCTTCCCACCCCTTCTTCAAGAAGAGAAAACGGGGTTGGCTGGGGTATGAAATAAAACTTTAACTTCGGCTTTAAAATGTTGCATATTGTAAAATTAAAACATATGCAGGTTAATTTTAAAAAGGTTATCGCATTTTTTTCAGTAAAACATGTTTTAAATATGTTGTTATTGTTTGACATATCCATTATAAAATTGTGTTAATATAAGCTTTCCCATCGCTTTATGGAATGTAAGGCTGGAGCACGTTCTGTAAAATAATCAAGGGAAATAATAAAAAACGACACTGTTTCTTTATCGTCTCTCTCGGTTATCCGTTCCTATTACTGAGTATTAGTGGGTATTGCATTTAACTATCCCGATTATATGTCTGTTTCATCCTAGCTTCGTTAGGCAGGCAATAGATTATAAGATAAGGCCCAAGAGGGCATGTAACGCTCTACTGGCTTTATGGAGTCTGCAGAGGGTGAGGAGGGGAATAGTTGTTGTAGGACTTATGATGTTGTAGATATTATGACAAAACCCTTTGCCCTGCATTGATCATAAATGGCAGTCAAACATATGTTACTGCAAGATTCCATAAGTTGTACCATGGAGGCTCTCGACTACGCAGGAGGACAAACCCCCGTTTCTACTTTTATGTTTGGATTCGAATCCCTAATGAACATATCAAAATAAGAGATCACATTTGGACAAGAAAGTTATAAAAAAAAGAATATACCGGATTATCCCCTAGCGGGGCGCAGTGGATGAAATTTTATTTAGCATCTACACATACTTAAATAAGAAAAACCACGCATGAACTTGACATCTCAAATGGGGATAGAAGACATTTGTGCCACAAGGCGACACTCTGTAATAGTCAAATTACTGCAAGTTCCACAAGTTTGAGACCCTGTAGAGGGGCACTTTTATGCAGCATGTCAAAATCTGTTTTTAAAATTTGTTGTGTTACTGAGTCCCTAAATGACCATACCAAGAACTAGGAATCCCATTCACATTTGGACAGAGGGTGAGCATTGCGGTTT
>JAWPHD010016257.1:0-50860 GCA_037043455.1 Cyrtodaria siliqua | reverse complement strand
TTGCAACATTTGTGCAGTGCAGACCTGTTTTGGTACCGTCAGAATAGCCAATATGTCGAAATGATAAAATACAAACCTTCGTTAAGTTGTTTTTATTTGTGGCTTATATTTATGTAACAGGTTAAGTTTTGTTGAAATTGGAAAGACAAGGGATTTCATGCATCATCTGTCTTTAACTGCATGTGTATCCTAAAGCAAAGAAACCTCTCTTTATATCTTCATTTTTTTGTTTTCGTAGCTCCGTCCGTTCCGTCACGCCCTTGAAAAATGTGCTTGCGGACGGAGAACTCCTTCAACTTTGCAGGAAGCTTGTTGAGGATGAGGATGTCCTTAAAGATTTAAAATTTGACCTTCACCATCAAGTTCAAGGTCAGGACCTCAGGTATCAATAAGGTATCGAAAATGCGGATATTTTGTGATGGCTCCCATCAACTTCATCTAGTTTAAAACTAAAAGTTGCCTAAAATGGAGAAAATATCGGAGATAGTGTCTCTATTACGAGACCAGCGCGTTGTATATATGTCGTCGCCCTCCGTTACATTGTGACTTTACTTTCTTACGACAGTTTCTTTTATGTGTGAAAAATGGCACATGTGTCACAATGTTAATGCAATAATTCCACTTTCGCAGAACTTTGTAAGAATGACTGCAAGATAAAACAAGAGCTGTCGGAGAACAGCGCAGCTCGACTATTCGATTTTTCAGAGAATAATAAATTTATAGCTAGTATATAACATCAGAAAACAAGGCTACAACAATGTGGGGTGGGCCTGGGGGCACAACATAACTATGTGTAAGAATTGACCAAAACTACACAGAAATATGTAAAAAATAAAAAAATCGAGGTTTTGTGTGGGGTGCGGGGTGAGGGTGGAGGAGAGGCGGGGTGGATGGTGTGGGGGGGAGTGGGGTGGTGAGGGCAACATATATGTGTAAGACTTCACCAAAACAACACAAAAGTATGTAAAAAAAATTTGAAGTGGGGATGGGGGAGAGGCGGGGGGGTGGGGAGGGCAACATATATATGTAAGAAGCTATGTAAGAATTGACCAAAACAACACAGAAATATGGTAAAACAAAATAAAAACATTTCGATTGGGGTGAGTGTGGGTGGTGTGGGCAATATCTATGTGTAAGAATTGACAAAAACAACACAGGAATATGGGGGGGGGGGGGGGCAACATATATGTGTCAGAAGCTATGTGTAAGAAATTACCAGTTTCGAGCGTGGTGGTGGTGGGGGGGGGGGGGGGGGGGGGGGGGGGGGGGGGGGAGAATTACCAAAACAACACAGATATATGTAAAAAAAACAATAAACATTAAATAAAAATAGCGCAACATAGGTTTGTGTGAGAAGTGACCAAAACAACACAGAAATATGTAAAAATTAAACAAAGATAGTTTCAAGTGGTGGTGGGGTGGTGGGGAGGGGGGTTGGGGGAGGCGGAGGGGGTGGGGGGGGGAGGGGGCAACATATATGTGTAAGAAGAATTGACTAAAACAACAAAGAAATATGTAAAAAAAAAAAAAGTAGTGGGAGGGTGGGGGAGGGAGCCCATGCCCAAATATGGGTGAAGTATGAATAAGATGCATAATGCTATAAGAAATCCCAAACCAAAATTATAGATATATACATCCTTACATGCAAACCTAGATCTGCCTTTATTGCACATTTTACGGGCCATCATAATTTGGGTTCCATGGGAGCCCAGAATTTGCAGAAGACAAAATTACAATTCCAAAATTTAGTTCAGCTAGGACAAGAAATGTAAGAGATACAGACCTGTAAACACAGCTTACACGCAAAATTTGATGTGAAACAGACACATTTTTTAGGGCTATCAGAATTTGGGTTCCATGGGAGCCCAGGGGTTACAGGAACCAAAATTACTTAAGCAGCCCTTAAGATAATGCTATAAGGAAGCTAATAGCCAAATTTGGTTGTGCTAGGGTAAGATATATAGACTTGTAAACACAGCTTACACGCAAAATTTGATGTGAAATGGGACACATTTTATGGGCTATCATAATTTGGGTTCCATGGGAGCCCATAGGTTACAGGAACCAAAATTGCTTATGCAGCCCTTAAGATAATGCTATAAGGAAGCCCATGGCCAAATTTGGTTGTGCTAGGATAAGAAATGTAACAGATATAGACTTGTAAACACAGCTTACACGCAAACCTTGATGTGGGACGCCGCCGCCGGGGTGATTACATAAGCTCTCTTATTCTTCGAATAGTCGAGCTAAAAAGGTTGGATGGGTTCTACAATTAACAAAATCGACTCATTTGTTACGTTACAAGTTATGTCAGTCCCTTGATGATAACTTTAGTTTATTTAAGAATGACTGCAACGTGAACACTTCGACGGTGAACATGACTGATTCAGTTGTTATACTACACAGTTATGCCCCTGCAGTAATTCAGGTTGATTACAAACTGTACTGGTTTATCAGCTAGTTCATTGAAAAAAATAGATATTGCAGGGATAATCTGACAAATTGGAGCCTGGATATTTTACTCTTAATCATATGTGTTTTCTCCTACTGGGCATCATATTCTACTAAGTGTTACCCTTATACCAATGTGCTAACTTTTTTAAAAATGCATTTTTTCCCAATAATTTCTAATAGTTTTTCTGCAAATACGTGTATCTGGAATATAATCTCTTTATATATTTGTTTATAGAAACGGGCACAATTTAGCCCCTGTCCTCATACATGCACTTTATAAAGATTCCTTGAAATGTTTTGGAGATATGCTCCAGTAACAGTTTGACAAGGAAATGACAAAACATAAGAACAGTGTATTAGAAAGTTTCATATACCAGAAGGCACAACATGCCTGAAAAGTTATACTCCAGAAACAAAAGGTGTGACTCATGGAATAACCAACAAACTTCCCCAAATTCATGTTCATTTTATCATTTTTGTCATGTTCATTAAGGTGTTCATCGTGATCCTTGTATTGCTGCAGGTGCTACTGGAGTGGTGGCAGAAAACAATGATCATGGCTCCAGCAAAAATTGGAGCTTTTACAAGAAAATTTGCAGCAACTCTGCAGTTCTGCAGGTAAGAAGGTTCTGTGCCTATTCTGTATATTTTTATCTAGAAGTAAATGGAGAGTGAGTCTGGAATAATCATTCTTGTTGGCGTCATATAACCTTTTTGTGTTGGTGCACCGTAAAACACCAAAAACATTTTTTGCTGAAACTTTCCCAACTAAATAAATGGTATCTGACTCACTCTATTTGCTAGGATAAGAAATGTAAGAGATATAGACTTGTAAACACAGCTTACACACAAACCTTGATGTGGGATGCCGACGCCAACGACGACGCCGGGGTGATTACGTAAGCTCTCTTATTCTTTGAATAGTCGAGCTAAAAACCAGTCTAGCATCCTCTGTGTCTCTGGTTTCACTTTTCAAAAAACATTTACAAATCTAAGGCATACTATGATGCCCTGAGTAACTGTATAAGCAGAACTGAACAATGGTGCAATTTGCTTTCATTTTATTACAAAATTGCTTACAAAATATACAAAACATATAAAATGTATTATAAAACTAACACTCGTACTTCCTAGTGAAAATGAATATTGCTACTTATTTTCTAGCAAAACTGTAATACAAACCCTGCATACCATTCATAATTTTGATAGCATCATAAAACTAAACTGACCAATCAGTGACCAGCTCTACATTCTGTTAGGTGATTAACTCGGTCTTTATCCTAGATGTTCAACCAAGTTTACTGTTAAAATTAAGATATTTCCAGAGTGATTATTTTAAAACCCTGCATAGGTCATGCACATTTATGCAAATTGATTCAATGTACGTATCTTTCAAAATTGAGTCTTGAAAATCATCATATTTTTAGTCTGCCAAATATTCTTATTTTACTACAGAATCTAAGGATAAAAACCGAGTAACACAAATTTTATCAGTGAAAATCAGGTAAAATCTCAACTATTATGAATTAGATGCATATTTTCACTTTTTAGACATCATATTTACGTTTCAAAAACATTCTGAGAAAAAAACATGTTCTACACAGCTGAATAGTTAAATGATTCATAATGCTGCAATATAAAAGTAGGTATTAAAGTCCACCAGGAAACGTCGCATTCACAGAACACTGTCAAGCAAAAACATGCATACAAGTCACATGACAATTAGAAGGGAAACACATCGAGGGGTGAGTGCAAGACTACTGTTAAAATACATAAATAAACAAGATACGATAGTTTTCGCATTGAGCTCTCATTATACTAAAGCCCCATGTGGTTCTCGGGGGCCCCGTTTGGTCACGGGGCAAAGAATAGGGCCACTGCAGATCCCTTTGGAGGGATAGGCAGAGGGGTAGATTCCCCCAAATTCATGTTCATTTTATCATTTTTTGTTCATGTTCATTAAAAGTCTTCATCATGATCCCTGCATTGTTTCAGGTGCTATCTCGCTCCCATCAAAAGAGCAGTGGCAGAAAAACAATAACGTGGCTCCAGCGTAAATGGAGTTTCTACGATAGAATTTCGTTTTATGGCGACGCGGTAGCGGAGCCGTAAAACGTAATTTCAGAGTAAAACCAACCACATACCATCCCAGATTGAAAGGCTTAGCATGGTTATCTCCATTCTAAAACTTTTCCATTTAAATGCCAGAAATATAACATAAAATTATACATACACACTTGTTTTTTTCTATGAAAAATCAAATTCATTGGTAATTTTGCATTCTAATGCAACTATTATGTAACACGTTGCTCCATTGGCTAACGTCTAAAATTTGTGACCATCTGAAAAATGTGTGACGTCACATGTCGATACAAACAAGGTCATTGGATGACGTCAACAAAATGCTGGCATCCGTGAATTTGAGTTTTCATAGAAAAACAAGTGTGTATGTATGATTTGATTTTATATTTGTAGCCTTTTAATGAAAAAGCATTAGAATCGAGATAACCATGCTAAGATTTTCATTCTGGGATGGTATGTGGTTGGTTAACGGTCTGAAATTTACCGCGTCGCCATAAAACGAAATTTCAAACCGTAAAACCACTTAAATATCGTCCCAGATTGAAAATCTTAGCATGGTTATCTCTTAACTGAGCGCTCATTTGTATTCCTCTTATTTACATTACTAACATACTTGCCAAAAATAATGCAATCCGATTAATTAACGTTAAAAAATCTACGACTATCAAATAGGGCATAACCCGTCACAAGTCCAGTCATGTGATGTTAAACCATCAAAAACTTCAAAAAAGTAATGTCATATAGTTTTATTTGAAAACATTTGTGAGAAAAACTGTGGAAAACACTGAAATGCATTAGAAACGGGTTAATCAGTAATGCATCGGCATTAAACAAATTTGAGATCATTAAAAGACCGATATACCATCGCAAAATTCAAAATTTCAATACATTTAACTCTGTGATTACTCAGCTTATTCTTTTCTTGATTATGTTTCCCAAAAACTTAATTAGCGCAATTAATTAGTTACAGTAAGGGCTATTCCATTAAAACATACATGGGACCCCAGGAAGGCACTTTTGAAATTAAACTCCTACCTATAGATGCAAAACTGCATTTAAAGAACCAATTTCAGAAAACAGGGTTCACCCATAGATATTTATTAAACTGCCTTCCTGGGGTCCTGGATATGTCATAATGGAATACAGATGGCAAGATTGAATTAAATTGGGTTTTATGGCACACAGACACAAAAAGGTTATATGGCGCCAAAAGGAATGAACATTCCAGGCCCACATTTACACGACGAGTTTGGGGAGACACTTTTGAGGATAAAGGGAGCATATCAGGAAAAGGGTTTTTGGCCCGGGTATGTAGTGCCTAAAAACAGCTATGCCACTAGAAACATATTTTTTTAGGAAACGTAAAGATCTAGGCCTATACCTTTGGGCGGAGTAGATTTCAAATTTGAAAATGTGTGATTTGGCTGATCGTTAACGTTGACATATTTTAAATATAACATTTTCTAACAGATATTTTTATAATGCAAATATGCCTACATAATCATGAAACTTTACGCATGATTGGTCGTGTCAAACTTACCGTGCACATGCTGCACGTGGTATAAAAAAATGGAGATCTGGCTTAACGATTATTAAAGCAAGAAATTTAAATACCGCCATACTCGTTAGCCAAAACTACACAATAAGTGGAAATATTTTACACTTTATACATAGCAAAATATTAAAGTTTTACTATATTGAAAAGTGTGACTTAACTTTTTTTCCAGCAGTATATGTACATGGTGTATCACTAGAACAGTTTTGAATGACAAAATATACATGTACATGTAACATAGACTCAATAAATGAATAAACATTAACATTAAAGGCATTCAACACATTTTCATAGTCTTCTTTAAAGGGTTGTAACAATAATGGAGAGATTCTATTTATTTAGCACAATAATTATATGGCATGGTACAAAATTAAGAACTAATTACTAAATGATAGCTCATGAAATGAAAAAACACATAAGAAAAATGTCCTTCATTCGAGTTGAGATTGGTTTCTGCTGCAGGGCCTCCTCTGGCCAATTTTTTTCTTGCGCCACCACTTGCGCCAAATGAAAAAAGTTGGAGCCAAATTGGAGAAATTGGAGCCATTTGGCTCTTATGGCCCAAGCCATATTTTTTCTAGAGTTTTATGTATAAATTGTTTTTTAAAATGTGAAAATATGAGATTTGGTTTATATCTGGTACACTAAGGAATGAAATGAATAAAACCAAACAATATTAATAAAAATTATTTATATATATACGTTTTCAAACCCCCAATATCTGGAAAGTTTCTACATCGCATGTTTGCTTAATCAACTAGCTGAACCTAATGACAGCAGGAATCATACATAGAGACTTTCATTTGATTGTTTAAGATGTATAGGTAGGCCTTTATATCGGTAACAAGTTCAGAACCTGCCGTTTTTTTCGTATTTTCGGAACCGCAAAAACCCATGACATTTGCTTATCTTTACGTCTTTTTTAATTTATTTGAAAAGATGAACTGTCAAATACATTAAAAACATATTTTGGCAATGAAATACACATAAAACCTCCTGGAAACTGATTAATAAACCAGTGTTTTGTGTAAAATGTTTGCATTTTTTTGTGAAATCCAGATTCAGACACCTCGAAATTATGAATGAACAAAAACAAAACAAATGTCACGTGGATCTAGTCAATCATGTAAAATGTGTAAATTAATGAGGTGTTGATTTGTATTTGATTGGTTAGAAACCTGATTGACTAGATATTATTCAGTGGTGTAATACTTTATGGTTGCAAGGTGTTGCATGAATGACTAGCCTAATAAATTGGCTCCTATGCAGTTTTTTTTATTATTCTGACGTTCTATGTAACTGCATCATGAGAGACTTGATTACCCTCCCCCCCCCCCGAGGCGAAAACGACAGTCATCAGTTGTTATTTAGGGATTAAGTTAATTACCGGAACACTAAAGGTTATCAGCTTTGTTTGTTTATTTAATGTTAAGTGTTCGTGCGTGGTAGATGTCAATTGGTAAGTTGTGTTGTTTTAGACTACATTCAATGTACACTCGTCACGGTGATTTATCATTAGTGTTCAGGTCTATTTGTAACAGGCCGATTACAGCAGAGAAATTAAACAAGTTTGGCTTTCTTACAATTTCTATGTCGCCAAACACTTTCGCCAAAGTTTGAAATTTAGAGCCATTTTCTTTTTTCTTTCGCCATTGGCGATGCCCAGAGGAGGGCCTGTGCTGTTCGAGACACATTTAAAGGGACACATGGCAATCTCGAAGTGTTCATCAAACATTTAAATTTTCATCTCAATTTATTTATTCAGTTTATTTTGACTTTCAACCTGCTTGCATATAATTAAATAAGAATTAGAGATTTCATTTTTCTTTGTTATTCTACCAAATGTTTCAACATATTATTGTTGCAATATAATCAACAAAATACACAAAAACAATTTGCTTTAAATATTCATATAATTAAGACGCATTCTACGCAAGATATGTAGAAAAACTAACAGGACGATGTGAGTTTTTAAAATATCAAGATTGCAGTGTGTCTCTTTAAGGCATTACAAAAATAAAAAAATGTTTAAATATAGTGGCTGATATCTTGATATTACAATAACACAAGAGCCTCAACAATATAAATGAACGATTCTTCAATGTTGATGACAAATAAACTGGATTGATAAATATTTTATACTGCCTCACAAAATAGTTGGCAAAACAAAAGCATGTGACTTAGTTGCGTAGACAAATAACTAGCATAATTTTTAACACCAATATTGTACTAAATGTCTAACATCAATATTGTACTAAATGTATGAACTGAATGTTGTTTAATGGCTCATCAATACATTATATGTTATTTAGAGCTGCCGCAGTGAGTGGGGAAAAATAGAACTACGGGAACCTGCCCTACTCTTACTATCAAATAGTTTCCTATGGTTTAACTTGCTTGGAGGATTAACTCCTATACATTATCTACTAGGCCACTCCAGCCCGACTAATACTGTAGAAGTTTATATAGTGCCATATAACACCAATGTAATACTTCACAAAAATATATAAGGCTAACCTTATACAAATTGTTAGTTTGCTGTTTCCCTACCTAGAGGTACCTACATTGGGCAATGTCTGAGGGTGTCTTGCCCATCGCTGCAAACGGCATATGAAATTGTGCTTAAATGATGTCCACCAAAGACAACACTTCATATGACCAAGTATCAAACAAATAAAAGCGAGGTAATCATAAGAAGTTAAGTTACTGAAGTTAAGTGGTTTAACCAGGGTGTAGTTTTGGGAAAATAATGCAAAATATGACCTTGACATTGGTATTTTTTGTCATTTAGCAATGTCCCCCAATGCCAACAATACATATGACCAAGTATCAAAGACATAAAGTGAGGCAATCACATAAAGTTAACTGAGGTTAAGTTACCTAACCAAGGTTAAGTTACCTAACTAAGGTTAAGTTTAGAGAAAATAACACAAAATATGACCTTGACCTTGGTATTTTTTGTTGTCCAGTGATGTCCACCAATGCCAACAATACATATGACCAAGTGTCAAACAAAGAAAATGGGGTCACATACAGTCAACTGAGGTTAAATTACCTAACCAAGGTTAAGCTACATAACCAAGGTTAAGTTTTGGGAAAATAATGCAAAATATGACCTTGACCTTGGCATTACGAGATGTTCCTTGACCCAATAAAGCATCTGTGAAAGTTTCAGAACAATTCCAGAAGCGGTTGTTGAGATATATTCGATTTAAAAATTGGCCGCCCCCTGAAAAGTGACTGCTATGTCTCGCTTCCCACTATCGTAGGCGAGACAAAAAGAGGCATAATTCTGTAAAATTCATAACAGAGTTATTGCACTTGTTTGTAAGAGTTCCTCTTGTGATAGTGAATACACGTGTAAAGTTTCTGTCAAGCAGTTTCTGATATGAGCTTATCGAAAAAAGGCTAACAAAGAAATTGATTAAATACAAAAAGGGGCATAACTTTGTCAAAATAGGTTGCAGAGTTATGTGACTTGCATGTAGCATGTTGTCTATTTATATTGAAATACATGCGTGAAGTTTTATTCAGTTCTGCCAGGCGGTTTTTGAGATATGAGCTTTCCAAAAAAGGTTAACCAAGGAAGTGAGTATTTAAAGTACAAAAAGGGGCATAAGACTGAGTGTTTATCAACATGTATATAGTTTAACTGAAAAAGTGGATTTAGTTTCCAAGGCAGAAGTAATTCTGGTAATTCAAAAATATATATGTTGTACTTTTCTACTATAAATGTTAATACTTTAAATTGATGATTTCTCGCATATTGCGACTTAATCAGCTGGTATGTGTCTAGCCATGTTCTAGATATGTTTCTAGAGAAACATCCATAATTTCAGGACGTCTTTGTATTAAGCTTGTCGATCCAGCTTGTCAAAGCATTATGGACTCGTCTTATGATCAAAAGCATCAACACAGTCGTACCAAACACGGTGAAGCTGGACACAGCCTGGTACACAAACCTAGGAGCGAAGATTTTCCACACCATCAAGTGTCTCCTGTGTAACGCTGCCGCCAACATGCTGCCGAATAACTGAAAATAATACTTTTCTTTATTCGTGTTGCATAATATTAAAGCAAATTTTTGCTCTAAAGAGTGTGTAAATAAACAAATTACTGAATGCATTCTAAACCACAAATTATCGATTTTATCACATTGTACTATAAAGCACAGAAGCATTACCTATACAAGGCCACATAAAAAATATGTGTGGTTCAGGTAACCCGACCGACCCTATTTCAAGGGGCCGACCCTAAAACTTTTTATGCCAAAATTAAAAAAAAAAAAAAAAAAAAGTATTAATAATTTTGTTGATAATGCAGAAAAATCGAACTCAAGGTATAGAATTTAACAATATTAAATTCATTATCAGAATTGAATTCATTATTGAGGGGGGGGGGGGGGGAAAAAAAAAAAAAAAAAAAAAAAAAGCCTACCTACCCTATTTTCTTTGCCAGTGTTACCTGAATTACACATATTATTTTGTTTGGCCCAATGAATTTTGTTGCAGGTCGGGAAAAAACTCACAGCATGGAGATGTGTACAAAGACTGCAACTATCTTTCATTGTATTTTAGCCACCTGCATTAAAAGTATATAAAAGCAACTTAACTATTAAACATATTGGGGGAAATCTATTTATACTAAATATTTTTTCTTTTAGATCTTAAATGTTGGCTGAGCATGGTAACTCAATTTACCTTAAATCCATTGATAAGATACAGCCATGCCACCAACTTCACCAACAGACCTGTGAAAATGCTGGGATTCTCAAACAAGACGTAGTCACCCCTCCAGCGTGTGTCCTGCTCCCCTTTCTTGTTAAGGATGAGACCTGGAAACAAATAATGCTTTATTACATTTCTATGGGTGTTTTTCTCAGTGAAAGAATATTCATAATCGCTAAATATTAATAACTAACTCCGAACACAAAAATAACTAACTGTGACGTTTAGTTATGACGTCAATAACGTGTTGATGATGTCGACGTCATCCGTCGATAACGCTATGAAAAATTCTGGTTAAAATCATGCATAATCTGATTAAAAATGAAATAAATAGATTATTTAACTGTTGTGATCGATTATATGTAGGCGTGTGTTGTTTTTTCACTCATTCGCTTATGTTCGTTTGGGAAAAGAACCACATGCCTATCATCTTGTGAAATATTTCCCTACAGTTAAATAATCTCTATATCTTTGTCTTATGTCATATGTTTATACTGACCGAGGCACAAATGACAACAGTAGTTTCTAATCAGAAAGAAATGATTACAGAACGATCAGCCAAAACTGCAGATTTATGTATCAGAGCCAAACTAGCTAATGGAGCATAATATTAAGCTATACATTATGAAGTCAAAGGACCAGGAAAAGTTGGTCATTGGAATTTTTAATTTAATAGACACTTAATTCTAAAACAGCTTTGTTGAATATCTGTATTAAGCAATAAAGTATCATATTAAGTTGCAGTGGAGACAAAAACAATCTCAAGGTTTTTCATGCTGTTACAGACCCAGTTGCATTCAAGTTCCCAAAATAAATGCAGAACGAATGCAGCATGAACGCTGAACGAATGGAAAATGAACGCAGAATAAACGCAGAACAAACACTGCACGATCTGTATTTAAAAATGCATTTTGTTCGTTGTGTTCATTTTCAGCTTTCAGCATTTTAAACCAGAATGAAAGGTGCAACTAGGCTTGGTACTGATCATCCCCGCCAAGATTTGCTGAAATCCAGCAAGGAGTTCAGAAGAGACTAATCTGGACAAAGCTAGTGTATTAAACGATTTAAGGGCCATAACATAAATCCTTCAACCGGAATATGGCGATGAAATGTATAACTAGGCTTGATACTGATCATTCTTGTCAAGTTTCGTTGAAATCCAGCCCCAGGTTCAGCAGAATTAGCCCGGAAAAAGTTTGTGTATAAAACACCTTTAAAGGGCCATAACTCCACCAAAAATTTGTAAACCAGAACACGACGATGATGTGCACAACCAGGCCATAATTCTGCCGAAAAACATGGCGATGATTTGAACAATTAGACCTAGAACTGATCATCCCTAAAAAGTTTAGTTTAAATCCGGGCATGGTCTCAGGAGAACTAGTCAGGACAAAGTTTGTGTATTAAAACCTTTAAAGGGCCATAACTCCATCAAAATCATTCAACCGGAATATGGTGACGATATGTACAACTAGGCTTGGTACTTGGTATCGTCCCTGCAAAGTTTCACTGAAATCCGGCCAAATGAAGGCCCTTTCGTCTTAATGAGGACAAAATATAGCATATTTCAGAAAATCAAGGGCGATCAACTCGGAGCGATGTAAATGGTCCAATCTGGCTGGTTTTCGAACATGTCTGAGCTTTCATTGATATTAACAATCTGGTAAAGTTTTGTAAAGATTGCATGAAAAATGAAGGCCCTATTGTCTTGACGAGGCGAAATATAGCATTTTTAACTAAATCAAGGGCCGTAACTCCGCTGTTACTAGTCCAATCTGGCTGATTTTTTATGTTTTCTGAGCTTTTATTGATATCAACAATCTGGGAAAGTTTGGTAAAGATCCGATGAAAAATAAAAGCCCTGTCGTCTCAACGAGGCAAAATATAGCATTTTATGATCAAGGGCCATAACTCTGCTGGTAAAGGTATGATCTGGTTGGTTTTCAAACTTCCCCGAGCTTTCATTGATATTAACAATCTGGTAAAGTTTAGTAAAGATCAGATGAGAAATGAAGGCCCTATCATCTTAACAAGGCAAAATATAGCATTTTTAACTAAATCAAGCACCATAACTCCGCTGTTACTGGTCCGATCTGGCTGGTTATCAAACTTGTCCGAGCTTTCATTGATATTAACAATCTGGTAAAGTTTAGTAAAGATTGGATGAAAAATGAGGCAAGTTGATAATTAAAATTTGGAGTTGATAAAGTCTTAATGAGGCAAAATATAGCATTTTTAACTAAATCAAGGGCCATAACTCCGCTGTTACTGGTCCAATCTGGCTGGTTTTCGAACTTGTCTGAGCTTTCATTGATATTAACAATCTGGTAAAGTTTCATAGAGATCAGATAAAAAAAATGAAGGTAAAAGTTAACGGACAACTCAGCATCCCATAATGAACGATGAATGTATTTTTTATAATGCTAAACGCAGAAAACGAACGAAAAGAACGCAAATGCATTTTGCTATTTCGGATAACTTCCAGTATTATCCTCTGGAGTTGATAATTAAAGTCCTGAATTAAACAAAGTCCATCTTTCAGTATTTTAATATAAAGAATTATTCTGTGAAAATGGTGTGTTAGAATCGCTGAAGCACTATTAAACATTTGCTTCCACTTTTACTGATTCAAAATGGGAAATATTATATTTGTAGAAACTTTATATTATTTCAATATAAAACCAAAATATTGCTGATAAAAACACATGGTATATTGTTGTATAGTGTCATGTATGTTACATTTTTGATGAAACTAACATTAAACCGAAAAGGAAACAGAATAATCATCAATGTTCACCAATAAATACTGTCAACAAAAGAACCAGTTCTTCAATATGATCAAGTAAACATAAGTCGCCGACTCGTGATAAAAATCGCATGACTGGATATCATGCATAATTTAATCGAGAGAGATGTTGCTATTGGTAAACTCTGAGCGAATGAACGCAAATGCATTTTCTCCATTCTGTTGCGTTTGTTCCATGCAATTAAATCAACTCACTGTTTTATTTATAAACGCTGAATGCATTCAAGAATGCAAATGATTTGCATTTTAAAAAACTTCATTTGTAAAAATGAAATGTGAACGAAACGCAAATGGAAAGCATTTTTGGGGTACTTGAACTGGGTCTGCAAAATCTAACCCCGTATGATCTAAGGTGTTCAAAAGTTTTAAGACACCATTCATACATTCGTTCGTTCATTCATTCTCAAGAATTTGATATGTAAGCTATCACCGTCTCTCATAATTTTTTTAAGAATAATAAATGCACGCTGACACGATTCTTATATGTTTTTATCTCATAATTTGGCTTCTGGGAGTGTAATAAAGGCATGACTTATTTCTCGTAATACACTAGCGTTTTAGAGATGCAAATGAGGACCGAATCACTGTGTTTGCGTAAGGCCACAAAAAATTAATTACCTGGTTCTCCAGCCACTTTTTCTGAGAAGAGATGCGGGAGGGCGCATTTTTTTTTACAATTTTACAGTGGTCAACAGACACGCGGGCGATTTTGTTTTTATGCAAACTTTAATTCCAATACATGTATTGATGCAAAATATCTCGAAATACATGTGCAATAACCAGTTGGATCAGCTCATCTCTATTGTTGATTATTACCTTATCATTTCTTCCCGACTTATGCTTCTTTCAATCACAATAAGTCCGTATATTTGTATTAGATCACGCATGAACTTCAATCGACTCGATGACACCGCCAGTATTGCATGTTGTTGTGAGACTTTGTCGATTAGACGCTTGAATAAATCGCCTGTTCTGTAGCACCTACTAGTTCTAAGCGTCTCAAGCGTCTGACTCTCCAAGATTGGTACCCGTACGACTGCAACACTCACAAGCTAGTGAGCAGAGCGGCAGATAGTCAGCCGCCCACCAGTCTACCCACAAGGGGATTCCCCTGAGGTAGTTGCATGTAAAAACCGGAACGAACTTGGATGCGGAACTTTTTTCTCAATTTCGGTACCGCATTTCCAATTTTTTATTTTATTACTATTGAGATAAAATCGGCAATGCGGCACCAAAAAAAGACATGCGGGCTGGCCTTAGAACCAGGTAAGTAATTTTTTATGGCCTAAAGTAAAACATTTAATCCCATTTGTTTGCATGGTAAATCATATTATATGTTCAGACACCTTAACTATCCTTTTATTTGAAATCTTACTTTATAAAATTCATGTTAGTGAGCCTCCTATCCCATCATTTTATCCAACTCGTTTATTAAAATCAATAATACACAGTCACTCATATCAGATCCTTTATTTAGCTATTATACTGATGTTCTATACTTCAAGAGATGTATTAAAAACAAATTTCGTTCTTTATATCATTTTAACTTACAGTGAAAGATTCGCGTTCTGTACCTGTCAGCATTCGGTGGCTGGGGCAGTAAAGATGCTGCGTCTAAAACTGTCTCGCCTCTCACTGCTATTGTTTCCCACTGTGACCTTGACTTGTCAAGTGAAAAAGTGTTGATTCTTACGGATTGCGGGAGGTATACAGTACTGGTTCTACCCAGGAAAAGTGGGGTGGTCTGCCTCTACCAAATAATCAACCGTCATATATGGCCTAAAATGTGCTAAAAATAACGTAAAACACCAAACAAACTGTACCTGTCAGCAGTCCCTTGGTACATGGCCACAGAATCAGTAGTGGAGACAAAATGGTGAAAAACACTTCCGACGCGAACATGTTGAGATAAATCAGAGCTGCAGGGATGATTTTATTTTCCCAGTCACCATGGAAACCTGCACAAAATAAGAATGCTTTATACAAAATTAGACAAAATTCATATTAAAGATGTGTATTTTTTCAGTATCACTTAAAAAATTAATTTAATATTTGGACAGCTATGCGAATTATTCGATCATGGTCGCCATCTTAAAGTGAGACAAGAGGCCCAAGAGGGCCTGTATCACTCTACTTGCTATATGGTGTCCATGGTGGGGTGGGGTGGGGTGGAGATAGAAAAACTGTGTGTCAGATTTGGCAGTATCAAACTAGTTTTTTATAAAGTGTCTTCAATTACCAAGATATAAGCGGAGGGAAGTATTTGGCTCAAATTTGGCTAGCTTTAAAACAAATAAAACTTCCGTTAATATAAAGACTTAAACCAAGTTTAAAATGTAAGACAACTCTGCTGTTACCGGTCCGATCTGGCTGGTTTTCGAACTTGTCCCAGCTTTCATTGATATTAACAATCTTGTAAAGTTTGGTAAAAATCGGATGACAAATGAAGGCCCTATCGTCTTAACGAGACAAAAGTTAACGACGGACGGACGACAGACTGATGGACGACGGACATCTCGGCATCCCATAAGCTCTGCTGGCCTTCAAAATAAACTAACACTTAACATCTAAAACAAAAGACCTGAAGAAGATATTTCCTGATTATTGTTACGTGCCAGAATTACCTGTTTGAAACATGGCGGTAAAAAATAAATTACAATGTATTGAAATGCAAGTGTCATATGTAGATATTGCTGAGGTGCTCAGCTCCGCGTGACAGCTATTTATGACTTGAGGATTCCTCTGTGGCCTGATAAGACTTGTTGTAATTTTAGTTATTATTGTGCTGTAAAATAGAAAACTGATAAATGGTCCATCTATATCTTTGGAACAATTCACGTTTTAAATTGGTCATTTCAAACTTTTTTAGTTTTTTAAACGAATTAATTTAATGCAAACAGGGTGCAATACTTTTCGAGTATAAAGTATCTTTGCATGAAGTATAAAATGACTGAAATTATCTCTCAATATTGATATTTAATGAAAAAAATAATAGTTATGACCTGCATGAATAATGACTGTATACTCTCCCAAACATGTATTTACTAGTAAAAATATCACATGTAAAGCTGATAATAATATATACATATATACACTGAGGGAAAAATGTTTAGCAAGTCTTTTAGATGAAATAATACTGTATACAAGATATACTGACAATTTGGGACTTCAAGGGCTTGTCTCCTACGTTCATTTATTCATTACGTCATTAAGATGTTCGACTGTTATTGATGTGTGTTTAATAAAATATTGTGTCTATGGCAGTAGTTTCTTGATTTTACAACCAAAAATGTATTATTTCCAGGGTGCAACAAAAACTTACTAAACTTTTTTCCCTCAGTACATATAAAAAAAAAAAAGATAAAAAAAAAAAAATTAATAAAATAAAAAGCATCTTCCGATAGTAAATTGGAGTTTCTTGACTTCAAGGCAAATTTCCAGACCAAGAAAATATATTTTGGAGTTGAACTTGGATATGTAATAAGCAAGGTGCATCTACTTTTGGGAGTATCTTTCATACAAACACAGCAGTTATTAAACCTACCAGTAAATGCAGCCTCAAATCTGATTGAGGGTATCGTGGCCTGATGTCCAGTGGCATAGAAATAGTTGGTGGTCATCAAGGAAAGAGCAACCACCCCGGGAACCAGCAGGTCTGTAAAGTACAAATATACATACTGACAGAGTTACCACCCCTGGGACCAGCAGGTCTGTAAAATACAAATACACATACTGACAGAGTTAACACCCCTGGGACCAGCAGGTCTGTAAAATATACATACTGACAGAGCAATCACCCCTGGGACCAGCAGGTCTGTAATATACAAATACACATACTGACAGAGCAACCACCCCGAGAACCAGCAGGTCTGTAAAATACAAATATACAAACTGACAGAGCAACCACCCCTGGGACCAGCAGGTCTGTAAAATACAAATATACATACTGACAGAGTTACCACCCCTGGGACCAGCAGGTCTGTAAAATACAAATATACATACTGCCAGAGTTGACACCCCTGGGACCAGCAGGTCTGTAAAATATACATTCTGACAGAGTTACCACCCCTGGGACCAGCAGGTCTGTAAAATACTAATATACATACTGACAGAGTTACCACCCTTGGGACCAGCAGGTCTGTAAAATATACATTCTGACAGAGTTACCACCCCTGGGACCAGCAGGTCTGTAAAATACTAATATACATACTGACAGAGTTACCACCCCTGGGACCAGCAGGTCTGTAAAATACAAATATACATACTGACAGAGTTACCACCCCTGGGACCAGCAGGTCTGTAAAATACAAATACACATACTGACAGAGTTAACACCCCTGGGACCAGCAGGTCTGTAAAATATACATACTGACAGAGCAACCACCCCTGGGACCAGCAGGTCTGTAATATACAAATACACATACTGACAGAGCAACCACCCCGAGAACCAGCAGGTCTGTAAAATACAAATATACAAACTGACAGAGTTACCACCCCAAAAACCAGCAGGTCTGTAACATACAAATACACATACTGACAGAGCAACCACCCCTGGGACCAGCAGGTCTGTAAAATACAAATATACATACTGACAGAGTTACCACCCCTGGGACCAGCAGGTCTGTAAAATACAAATATACATACTGACAGAGTTACCACCCCTGGGACCAGCAGGTCTGTAAAATATACATTCTGACAGAGTTACCACCCCTGGGACCAGCAGGTCTGTAAAATACTAATATACATACTGACAGAGTTACCACCCTTGGGACCAGCAGGTCTGTAAAATATACATTCTGACAGAGTTACCACCCCTGGGACCAGCAGGTCTGTAAAATACAAATATACATACTGACAGAGTTACCACCCATGGGACCAGCAGGTCTGTAAAATATACATTCTGACAGAGTTACCACCCCTGGGACCAGCAGGTCTGTAAAATACTAATATACATACTGACAGAGTTACCACCCTTGGGACCAGCAGGTCTGTAAAATATACATTCTGACAGAGTTACCACCCCTGGGACCAGCAGGTCTGTAAAATACTAATATACATACTGACAGAGCAACCACCCCTGGGACCAGCAGGTCTGTAAAATACAAATATACATACTGACAGAGTTACCACCCCTGGGACCAGCAGGTCTGTAAAATATACATTCTGACAGAGTTACCACCCCTGGGACCAGCAGGTCTGTAAAATACAAATATACATACTGACAGAGTTACCACCCCGGGAACCAGCAGGTCTGTAAAATACAAATATACATTATGACGGAGTCACCACCCCTGGGACCAGCAGGTCTGTAAAATATACATTCTGACAGAGTTACCACCCCTGGGACCAGCAGGTCTGTAAAATACAAATATACATACTGACAGAGTTACCACCCCTGGGACCAGCAGGTCTGTAAAATATACATTCTGACAGAGTTACCACCCCCAAAACCAGCAGGTCTGTAAAATACAAATATACATACTGACAGAGTTACCACCCCTGGGACCAGCAGGTCTGTAAAATACAAATATACATACTGACAGAGCAGCCACCCCTGGGACCAGCAGGTCTGTAAAATACAAATATACATACTGACAGAGTTACCACCCCTGGGACCAGCAGGTCTGTAAAATATACATTCTGACAGAGTTACCACCCCTGGGACCAGCAGGTCTGTAAAATACTAATATACATACTGACAGAGTTACCACCCTTGGGACCAGCAGGTCTGTAAAATATACATTCTGACAGAGTTACCACCCCTGGGACCAGCAGGTCTGTAAAATACAAATATACATACTGACAGAGTTACCACCCATGGGACCAGCAGGTCTGTAAAATATACATTCTGACAGAGTTACCACCCCTGGGACCAGCAGGTCTGTAAAATACTAATATACATACTGACAGAGTTACCACCCTTGGGACCAGCAGGTCTGTAAAATATACATTCTGACAGAGTTACCACCCCTGGGACCAGCAGGTCTGTAAAATACTAATATACATACTGACAGAGCAACCACCCCTGGGACCAGCAGGTCTGTAAAATACAAATATACATACTGACAGAGTTACCACCCCTGGGACCAGCAGGTCTGTAAAATATACATTCTGACAGAGTTACCACCCCCAAAACCAGCAGGTCTGTAAAATACAAATATACATACTGACAGAGTTACCACCCCTGGGACCAGCAGGTCTGTAAAATACAAATATACATACTGACAGAGCAGCAACCCCTGGGACCAGCAGGTCTGTAAAATACAAATATACATACTGGCAGAGCAACCACCCCGGGAACCAGCAGGTCTGTAACATACAAATACACATACAGACAGAGTTACCACCCCTGGGACCAGCAGGTTTGTAAAAAACAAATATATACTTAACACCATTAAAAGTGCAAGTTTTTTTATTTTGTGTTTATTTCCAAGATTGTTTGTAGTGTTATGTACATTTTAGAAATTATCCACATTCCCTATAAATCTGGTGACCGATCAAATTCATGTATTGAAAGAAGTAAAATCGGATTATGCAATCGATCTTGGAGACATTTTAATTAAAAATAAACACAAAACAAAAAAACTTGCAATTTTAATGGCATTATGTATGCATACTGACAGAGTTAACACCTCCGGGACCAGCAAGTATGTCATATGCAAAGAAACGCAAATACAGTACATGTATACATGGTAAACAGTGAAGTGATGACAGAGTTACCAACCCTGGGCCTAGCAGGAACATGGTTAAACCTGAACAAAGAAGGGTAGGAGTAAACAGTAAAAGTATGTCAGAAATGGCGAACGGAACATTAATAAATCAATCCAAGAAACACAGAGGCTCATTTGTGCATTTAGACTTTTTTCTGAAAAATGTCATTCTAATGCAACTATAATGTAATGCGTAACTCCATTGGCTAACGTCTCAAATTTGTGACCGTAAAACGCACGATTTACCATCTGAAAAGTATGTGACTTCACATAACGTTGTAACGTTACAAGCGACGTCATTGGAGGACGTCAACAAAATGCTGTTACCGATGAATTTGAGATTTCATACAACAAATAAATATATATGTATGATTTACTTTACATTTCTGGCATTTAAGTGGAAAAGCATTAGAATTGAGATATTAAACCATGCTAAGATTTTCAATCTGGGACGATATGTGGTTGGTTTTACCGTCTGAAATTACGTTTTACGGATCCGCTGCCGCATGGCTGTAAAAAGAAATTTAGACCGTAAAACCACTCACATAATGTCCCAGATTGTAAATCTTAGCATGGTTATCTCTTAAATAAATATAATCAAAGGAATTTCTGGGGCGTCACGTTCGATTAAAACAGTTACCAGTATACCTTGAGTTGAAAATTCCCTATCTGACCCAAAAACCCACGACACATTTTTTAACATTTAAAAAATATTCAGGAACTATAATGTAATACTTTTACAGTACTATCTTGTAGATTGAATCGGAGATATTGATGTGAAAATACTATTGAACAAACAAGTACAACAAAACATTTATGAAATAAAACATAAAATAAACTAGATGGGTGTTATGCGGAACACGTGTGTCGCCCATCAGTGCTTTGTCAGTATAACAAGTTTTTTTTGGACCCAGATGAATGACCTTGACAAACTGGCCAGACAAAGTTTTCGTGAAGAAAGAAATTAGTATTTAACCCATATAATGACCTTTAGTGTGCCCATGACCTTTATATTTTAGTATGGCCATGTTGATGTTGTCATGACAAGTGTATATTGAAAGACTGATGAAGAAATAAAAAGAATTGAGAAAGTTATAGCCAATGGTAAGTTTTCGTGAATAAAAAAAAAGAAGAGTATTTAACCCATATAATGACCTTCAGTGTGACCTTGACCTTTATATTTTAGTATGGTCATGTCGATGTTGTCATGATGAGTATATATTGAGTCTGATGAAGAAATATCAAGAAATGAGAAAGTTATAACCAACGTTAAGTTTTTGAGAAGAAAATGAGTATTTAACCCATATAATGACCTTCAGTGTGACCTTGACCTTTATATTTATTAATATGGTCATGTCGATGTTGTCATGATGAGTATATATTGAAAGTTTGATGAAGAAATATTAAGAAATGAGGAGGTTATAACCAACGTTAAGTTTTCGTGAAGAAAAAATCGAGTATTAAACCCATATAATAACCTTCAGTGTGACCTTGACCTTTATATTTTAATATGGTCATGTCGATGTTGTCGTGATGAGTATATATTGAAAGTTTGATGCAATAAATATCAAGAAATGAGAAAGTTATAGGCAACGTTAAGTTTTCGTGAGCAAAAAAATGAGTATTTAACCCATATAATGACCTTCAGTATGACCTGGACCTTTATATTTTAGCATGGTCATGTCGGTGTTGTCATGATGAGTATATATTGAAAGTTTGATGAAGAAATATCAAGAAATGAGAAAGTAATAACCAACATTAAATTTTCGTGAAAAAACGAGTATTTAACCTTCAGAGTGACCTTCACTTTTATACTTTAGTATGGTCATGTCGGTGTTGTCATGAAGAGTACATATTGAAATTTTGATGAAGAAATATCAGGAAATTAGAAAGTTATAGCCAACGTTAAGTTTTCGTGATGGACTGACGGACGGACAGACGACAAACGATCCCTATGTATCGCGATTTTCTTCGAAAAGGCGACACAATAAACTAAGTCCACTATCATACTCTTTTATTACCTGTGTCTCTGCAAATGCGAACAGCTACTGTAAATAACTCCAGAAACAAAACAAGGCCGACAACTCCGGACAGTAGACTGGGCACCAAACCATCCCCTAGCAACATAGCCAACAGTAACATCACTACACAACCTGAAAACGTATGTAATATAATGTTAATGGTGGTTGAAAAGCGTAAAATAGAGCTGTGACTGCTCATGGGGTGTATTTATTTATACTCGTGTTGAGAAATATTCAAAAAGTAGTAATGACAATTTCAGCAAAACAAGTTTTAAAATATACAATATGTTTAACTTTAGGTTTGAAAAGACTTTCCAAAATGCTGCTAGTTGCAAATTGTTTAAAGTAAAGGGATGATCTGAATCTCCTATCTAGCAGAGTTTATTAGAACACTCAATGCTAACTGGTTACTGAGGAGGTATTATCTTTCCTACCAATACCTCTGTCCATTATCCATTATTAGAACACTCAATGCTAACTGGTCTCTGTCCATTATAATCCATTATTAGAACACTCAATGCTAACTGGTCTCTGTCCATTATCCATTATTAGAACACTCAATGCTAACTGGTCTCTGTCCATTATCCATTATTAGAACACTCAATGCTAACTGGTCTCTGTCCATTATAATCCATTATTAGAACACTCAATGCTAACTGGTCTCTGTCCATTATAATCCATTATTAGAACACTCAATGCTAACTGGTCTCTGTCCATTATAATCCATTATTAGAACACTCAATGATGACTGGTTACTGAGGAGGTATTATCTTTCCTATCAATACCTCTGTCCATTATCCATTAAAGCTGCATCAGCCGTAACTTATAGCTTATAAAAAACACAACATAATAATTATCTTGTCAAACTGTAAAAGTAGTTTGCTCCACAAGATTGCATATGCTGAATATAGCACTTTTCGCAAAGTAGTTTGCTCCACAAGATTTAACAGACCGACCGACAGACCAACAGAGCGCCCGCTGCAGTGTCTCCTATATTACCCCTCTCAAACTTTGTTTGCGGGGGTATAATGAAAGTCAGAGTTACTGGACATGTGTGACAGCAAATGTTTTAATTTTACAATATTTAACCTGAAATTAAGGTTTTATTTCACACCCCAGCCAACCCCTTGTTCGCTTCTTGAAGAAGGGGTTGGATGGGGTATGAAAGTTAATAGTCGGACCATGTAATGGAAGCAAAGTTTGTTTTTCTACATCAAATACTAGAAGGGTGTTCCACAGAACACTTGTGTCAACTGTCATGTGCTTATTTTAGCAAATACAGTCAACTATAAAGTATGAAGTCAGCGGGTGCAATCCTTCATGACTTATGGAGCTTTATTTTTAAAGTGTTAAAGTTTATGACAAGGGGCATATATCTGAATTGGACAATTGATAAGGAAGAACTGTGTAAAGTGTCATGACCGTCATGACCATAGGTCAATATTTTGCCAAGTTATGAGCTAGGTTAGGTTGCAGGTTAAAGTTTTAAGAAAAAGGGCATAACTCTGCCAAAATGTAAGTCAGAGTTACTGGACATATCTGTGTGAAGTTACATGAACATAGGTCAAATACTTTTTTAAGTTATGGCCAGTTAAGAGGAAGAACTGTGTAAAGTTTCATGACCATAGGTCAATATTTTGCCAAGTTATGAGCTAGGTTAGGCTGCAGGTTAAAGTTTTATGAAAAAGGGCATAACTCTGCTGAAATGAGAGTCAAAGTTATTGGTCATGGGTAACAATATTCTGTGTGGCTGATGAATATGTGTGTGAAGTTTCATGAACATAGGTCAAATACTTCTTAAGTTATGGCCAATTATGAGATTGCTTAGGCTGCAGGTTAAAGTTTTATGAAAAGGGGCATAACTCTGCTGAAATGAAAGTCAGAGTTATTGGTAACAATATTCTGTGTGGTAAGATGAATAAATGTGTGAAGTTTCATGAACATAGGTCAAATAATTCCTAAGTTATGGCCAGTTATGAGCCTGGTTAGGTTGCAGGTTAAAGTTTTATGAAAGGGGGCATAACTCTGTCAAAACTAGAACTATCAAGGAACGTGATAAATACCCTCCGCAAACAATTTTTTAGTCAGATCAATGGCAATAACTCTACATGGCATTGAGTGAGCAGCACCAAAAGTGTGTCATGTACATGTACACTTCATGTTTAACATGCACACAAAGTTTTAATTCAATATCTTCCAAACTGTAAAAGTAGTTAACACAAGATTGCATATGCTGAATAAATCAATATTTACTATGTGCAAGAGCAATAACTCTGCATGGAATTGACAGAGTCGAACCAAAATTGTGTCACGCACATCTACACTTCATGATGATCATGTACACACAGTTTCAATTCAATATCTTAATAACTGTTGAAGTAGTTCGCTCCACAGTATTGCATATGCTGAATAGCTTTGACTAAGTTCAAGAGCAATAACTCTGCATGGCATTGACTGAGCCAAAGAAAGATTATACACTTCATTTTGATTATGTTAACAAAATTTCAATTTAATATCTTGAAAACTGTAGAAGTAGTTTGCTCCACAAGATTGCATATAATGAATATAGCAACTGAATTTTGACTAAGTTCAAGAGCAATAACTCTGCAATAAATCTACACTTCATGTTGATCATGTATACAAAGTTTCAATTTAATATCTTGAAAACTGTAGAAGAAGTTCGCTCCACAATATTGCATATGCTGAATATAGCAATTTTGACTAAAGGCAAGGGCAATAACTCTGCATGGAATTGAGCGAGCCACACTACAATTGTTGTCACACACATCTACATTTTATGTTGATCATGTATACAAAGTTTCAATTCAAAACAGAACGGTGTGTGTGTGTGTGTGTGGGGGGGGGGGGGGGGGGGGGGGGGGGGGGGCGAATCCCACCATCTGTAAGAAAATCCCGCCATCTGTAAGAATCGACACTTCCTCACTCACAAGTCGCCACAATAAGGGATGTGCCTATTGAAAATATCATGTCATACTGATCATTTTCAAAAAAGTCCCATATCAATACAATATCACTTATAGTTTTCAAGAAGTGGTTGCTATAAACTTGGTATTTTGAAAATCTATTTTTAGCCATGGTGGCCATCTTGAATTTCCGGCCGACCTGAAATTTTGCTAGGATCAATTAGACATCAAGAGCAACATTCCTGTGAAGTTTCATGAAAATCCGTCCAGTAGTTACAGAGGAGTATTCGCTACAAGTTTTTACTAGATAACTCTTATGTAAACAAAGATGGCCGCTGACAGCCATGTTTAACATCGAATCAAAACGATTTTCGACAAGGACCAACATCATGTCATGCTGATCATTTTAGAAAAAGTCCCATATCAATATCACTTACAGTTTTCAAGAAGTAGTCGCTACAAACTTGTATTTTGAAAATCTATTTTTAGCCGTGGCGGCCATCTTGAATTTCCGGAAGACCTGAAGTTTTGCTAGGATCAATTAGACATCAAGAGCAACATTCGTGTGAAGTTTCATGAAAATCCGTCAAGTAGTTTCAGAGGAGTAGTCGCTACAAGTTTTCATTATATAACTCTATGTAAACAAAGATGGCCACTGCAGCCATGTTTAACGTCGAATCATAATAATTTTCGACAAGGATCAACATCATGTCATACTGATCATTTTAGGAAAAGACGCATATCAATATCACTTATAGTTTTACAGAAGTAGTCGCTATAAACTTGTTTTTTGAAAATTTATTTTTAGCCGTGGCGGCCATCTTGAATTTCCGGCCAACCTGAAATTTTGCTAGGATCAATTAGACATCAAGAGCAACATTCCTATGCAGTTTCATGAAAATCCGTCTATTTGTTTCAGAGGAGTAGTCGCTACAAGTTTTCATTATATAACTCTATGTAAACAAAGATGGCCGCTGACAGCTATGTTTAACGTCGCATCAAAATAATTTTCGACAAGCATCAACGTCATTCCATACTGATCATTTTAGAAAAAGTCCCATATCAATATCACTTATAGTTTTCAAGAAGTACTCGCTACAAACTTGTTTCTTGAAAATCTATTTTTAGCTGTGACGACCATCTTGAATTTCCGACCAACCTGAAATGTTGCTAGGATCATTTAGACATCAAGAGCAACATTTCTGTGAAGTTTCATGGAAATCCGTCCAGTAGTTTCAGAGAAGTAGTCGCTACAAGTTTTTACTAAATAACTCTATGTAAACAAAGATGGCCGCTGGCAGCCATGTTTAACGTCAAATCAAAACCATTTTCTACAAGGACCAACATCATGTCATGCTGATCATTTTAGAAAAAGTCCCATATCAATATCAAGAAGTAGTTGTTACAAACTTTCTTTTTTTTAAATCTATTTTTAGATTTGGCGGCCATCTTGGATTTCACATCAACATGAATTTTTTCTAGGATCAACTAGACTTCATGGGCAACATTTCTGTAAAGTTTCATGAAAATCCATTCAGTAGTTTCAGAGGAGTAGTCGCTACAAAAAAAGGTTACGGACAGACAGACAGACAGACGAGCTAAAAATCAAGACAGGGTTATGGAACTTCGGCTGCTCAGTCATCTTATGACACTGAGCAAGTGTGCGAAGCTTCAGCTATATGTTTAGTAGTTCTAAGAAAATACCCTTCATGCAAAACTTTAACCAAAAGTTGAAAAAGGTCAATAATTTTGAAAAAAATCAGGAGTGTTACGGAATTTCTGCTGTTCAACTAGACGTTGTTGTTTTTGTAACAAAAACATATGTCTCCCCCCATAATTTATGAACCAACCTAGCTGAAAGTTGCGTTCTGCACGTCGTCTTGATATGGTGAACATTTGTGGCAAGTTATTTCAAAATCCCTCAAGCGTTTCAAGAGATATTGAGAGGACACGAAATATATTGCATATACATTTGTGCCAAGTTATTTCAAAATCATTTAAAGGGGTTCAAGAGATATGGACAGAACACAAAATATAGTGCATATGACCTTCGACCTCTAAGTGTGACCTTGACCTTGAATGGACGTGGCTGGAAGTTGCGCTCTGCACATAGTCTCAAAATGGTGAACATTTGTGGCAAGTTATTTCAAAATCCCTCAAGCGGTTCAAGAGATATGGAGAGGACATGAAATATAGTGCATATGACTTTCGACCTCTAAGCATGACCTTGACCTTGAACGGACGTGGCTGGAAGTTGACGCTCTGCACGTTGTCTCGATATGGTGAACATTTGTGGCAAGTTATTTCAAAATCACTCAAGCTGTTCAAGGGATATGGTGGAGACACGAAATATAGTACGTATGACCTTCGACCTCTAAGTGTGAACTTGACCTTGAATAGACGTGGCTGAAAGTTGCGCTCCGCACGTCGTCTCGATATGTGAGCATTGGTGCCAAGTTATTTCGAAATCCCTCATGCGGTTCAAGAGATATAGAGAGGACAAGAGATATAGTGCTAAGACCTTCGACCTCTAAGTGTGACCTTGACCTCAAACGGACGTGGGCTGGAGGTTGCACTCTGCACGTCGTCTCGATATGGTGAGCATTTTGTGCCAAGTTATTTCAAAATCCCTCAAGCGGTTCAAGAGATATGGAGAGGACACAAAATATAGTGCATATGACCTTCGACCTCTAAGTGTGACCTTGACCTTGAACGGATGTGGCTGAGATTTTGCACTTTGCATGTCGTCTCAATATGATGAACATTTGTGCCAAGTTATTTCAAAATTCCTCAAGCTGTTCAAGAGATGAGAGGACACGAAATATAGTGCATATGACCTTCGACCTCTAAGTGTGACCTTGGAACGGACGTGGCTGGAGGTTGTGCTGTGCATGTCGTCAAGATATGGTGAACATTTGTGGTAAGTTACTTCAAAATCCCTCAAGCGGTCAAGAGATATGGAGAGGACAAGAAATATAGTACATATGACCTTCGACCTCTAAGTGTGACCTTGACTGGACGTGGCTGGAAGTTGTGCTATGCCCATAGTCTCAAAATGGTGAACATTTGTGGCAAGTTATTTCAAAATCCCTTAAGCGGTTCAAGAGATATGGAGAGGACATGAAATATAGTGCATATGACCTTTGACCTCTAAGTATGACCTTGACCTTGAATGGACGTGGCTGGAAGTTGACGCTCTGCACGTCGTCTCGATATGGTGAACATTTGTGGCAAGTTATTTCAAATACCTCAAGCCGTTCAGGAGATACTGTGGAGACCGATTTGTGACGGACAGAGACACGAAATATGAGGAATATGACCTTCGACCTCTTAGTGGGACCTTGATCTTGAACGGACGTGGCTGGAAGTTGCACTCTGCACGTCGTTATGATATGGTAAACATATGTGGCAAGTTATTTCAAAATCCCTCAAGCGGTTCAAGGGATATGGTGGAGACACGACATATAGTGCATATGACCTTCGACCTCCAAGTGTGACCTTGACCTTGAACAGACGTGGCTGAAAGTTGCGCTCCGCACGTCGTCTAGTTATGGTGAGCATTGGTGCCAAGTTATTTCGAAATCCCTCATGCGGTTCAAGAGATATGGAGAGGACAAGAGATATAGTGCTAAGACCTTCGACCTCTAAGTGTGACCTTGACCTCGAACGGACGTGGGCTGGAGGTTGCGCTCTGCACGTCGTCTCGATATGGTGAGCATTTGTGCAAAGTTATTTCAAAATCCCTCAAGTGGTTCATGAGATAGGGAGAGGACACAAAAATAGTGCATATGACCTTCGACCTCTAAGTGTGACCTTGACCTTGAACGGACGTGGCTGAAAGTTGCACTCTGCACGTCGTCTCAATATGATGAAATTTGTGCCAGGTTATTTCAAAATTCCTCATGCGGTTCAAGAGATTAGAGGACACGAAATATAGTGCATATGACCTTCGACCTCTAAGTGTGACCTTGGAACGGACGTGGCTGGAAGTTGTGCTGTGCATGTCGTCCAGATATGGTGAACATTTGTGGCAAGTTATTTCAAAATCCCTCAAGCGGTCAAGAGATATGGAGAGGACACGAAATACAGTATATAGTACATATGACCTTCGACCTCTAAGTGTGACCTTGACCTTGAACAGACTTGGCTGAAAGTTGCGCTCTGCACGTCGTCTTGATATGGTGAACATTTGTGGCGAATTATTTCAAAATCCCTCAAGCGGTTCAAGAGATACATGTATGGTGGAGACACGATTTGTGACGGAGAGATTTGTGACAGACGGACATCCAAGCAGTATGGGGGGGGAGACATAATCATCTTATGACACTAAACAAGTGGGTTAAGGTTTCACAGCTATATTTTCAGTAGTTTCAGAGAAAAGAACATTCATACAAAACTTTAACCAAAATTAACCAAAATGTCTAAGTTGAAAAAAGAGCAATAACTTTAACAAAAATCCAGACTGGGTTATGGAACTTCTGCTGCTCTGTTACCTTACGACACTGAACAAGTGTATGAAGCTATATGTTTAGTAGTTTCTACGAAAAGGCCCTTCATGCAAAACTTTAACCAAACATTTGACACGGATGCCGACACCAATGCATGGGTGACCGCAATAGCTCAGCCTATTCTTTGAATAGTCGAGCTAAAAATCTTTATATTTAGATTTCACATTAGGCATGGATCAATGCAGTGTATTAGCCAGCCTACCATGTAGCCATTTTTTACAGGGCGTTTCTGAAAATAGGGCATTTCTGAAAATGAAGTGTTTTTTTGGTAACAACATTTCCCCCTCTTTCTTTTTCAATATTGTTATGTTTTGAATACATTTACAGAAGAAAGTTTATCAAAAATGTACCCTTTTTACCTGTAAAAAATGCTCCAGAAATATAACCACTTGGCGCCAAATGGCTCTTACCCCGAATTAGCAAATTATTTGCACATCCTGTTTGCATATTTGCACACACACGTCTTTAATTTCTACCTAATACACTGGAACCAATTCCTAGTAAATAACATACCTGTGTAAATGATAGCTGCACTGTACACCGTGGCCAGGCCATACACCACAGGAGCTTCTGTGTCCGAATCCTGGTCCACAACCCCAGTAGGTGTGTCCTCCCAACTCAGCTGCAAAATACAATTAATTTTACGTTTTAATACACGCAGGAAGTTTTCATTGTGTTTTAATGTAGTCTGACCATGTATTTCAAACTATTGATACTGGGAAACATATTGCTTCATGCGTGTTATTAAAAATTAACCAAAAAAATGGGGTGTTTAGTTACTTTTACATGTTTCAAGAAAGTATATGTAGCAGGTTTACAAACACAGGGACAAATGTCAACATTAGCTCAGCCCTCATCATTCATATCCAGTCTACTTTCACTTTTGATTCAAATTAAAATTGTCAAAAGCAGGATGAGATGCATTCAAAATATCAATTACATGTCCAGAATACAGTTACAGTCCAAAATTACATAAAACGAAGCTAACGAAATAAAGTTTAAAAAAAAGAAAAAAGATTAGCACTCTTTTATATAGAGCTTCTTTCGACTACATCAGTCGAGCAATTTGGTTCTTTAAACTAAATATTTCATATATTATATATTTCAAAAATCAATCCTGGGACCCCAGGATGGCAATTTAATCAACATCTATAGGTGAACCCTATTTTTTCGAAATGTGGTTCTTTAAACTAAATATTTCATCTATGGGTTCAATTTCAAAAGTGCCTTCCGGAGGTTGCATGTATGTTTTAATGGAATAGCCCTAATAGTAATGGCAACATCTGTCTTTAAACACATCTATTCTCTTAATACAAGTGCATTCTTATTTAAATTGATAGAATTAGGACCTAAAATGGTGGTCTCTTCAAGCAGGTGGTCTCTCAATAAAGGTGACCTCTAGAGCAGGTTTGGCTGTACAGTGAATGCACAGTACAATTATTTTAACATTTTTACCATTCATGTGTTTCTTGAAAACAATTTTTTTTTTATAGAACCGATGGATGCTCCCCGAAATGAATCCTCAATGTATCGCATGGCCGTGTATCAACCCAGCAGTATTCAATTTATTTCCATTAGTAGTTTCTCTATTATTCTCCAGAAAAGAATTGTATAAAATTACAAAAGGGCAATAACTCTAATTTGAATGAAGATTTGTTCTAGTTCTCTGTACTTTCTCTCACTGCCCTTTATCATTGCGTGAAGTTTCATTGCAGTCTCATAGTAGTGTTTGAGGTATGCTCTGGAAAAGAATTATAAATGAAAATAACTAATTTGAATGAAGAAAGGATTATGTTCTTGTGCTCTGCATTTCCTCTCATTTCCCGCTATCAGTGTATGAAGTTTCATTGCAGTCCCATTAGTTGTTTTTGAGTTAGGGTCCAGACAAGAATTATAAGTATAAAATTACAAAGGGCAATAACTCTAATTTGAATTAAGACAGAGTTACAGTTCTTGCACTCTGCACTTCCTCCCGTTGCCCTCTATCATTGAGTGAAGTTTCATTGCAGTCTCATTTGTGTTTTTTGAGTTATGCTCTGGACAAGAATTTTAAGTATAGCATTACAAAGGGAAATAACTCTAATTTGAATGAAGACAGAGTTGTGGTTCTTGTACTCGTCACTTCCTCTCATTGTCCTCTATCACTAAGTGAAGTTTCATTGCAGTCCCATATGTAGTTCTAAAGTTATGTTCCAGACAAGAATGGAACGGATAGAAGGAAGGATGGATGGAAGGATGGACAAAATGGCGACTACATGCTCTGCCGAAAAAAGAAAGAAATTTTGCAAAATAAAAAAAAAGTGTCTGTAAGTGAAAAATACCTTGAGATGGTTGTATACTTTTCTAATGAGGTCTTCTGCTGGTCCTACATCCGGTATAGACACATGTTTGTCCCGCCTGGGGATCATGTACACACACAGTGGTGTCGCAACCAGGGCAAGTAGGGACATGGCTGCCATCACATACACAGTCTGGGCCAGGACCACCTGCTGCCAGACTGGTAGACTGTCCAATATATTGCCTGGCAGGCCCTGAAATAAACATCACATACACAGTCTGGGCCAGGACAACATGCTGCCAGACTGGTAGACTGTCCAATATACTGCCTGGCAGGCCCTGAAATAAACATTAAGTACACAGTCTGGGCCAAGAGAACCTGCTGCCAGACTGTCCAATATACTGCCTGACAGGCCCTGAAATAAACATTACGTACATGTACACAGTCTTGGCCAGGACCACCTGCTGCCAGACCGGTAGTCAGACTGTCCATTATACTGCCTGGCAGGCCCTGAAATAAACAGTACGTACACAGTCTGGGCCAGGACAATCTGGTGCCAAACTGGTAGACTGTCCAATATACTGCCTGGCAGTCCCTGAAATAAACATTACGTAAAGAGTCTGTGCCAGGACCACCTGCTGCCAGACTGGTAGACTGTCCAATATACTGCCTGGCAGGCCCTGAAAGTATACAGTCTGGGCCAAGAAAACCTGCTGCCAGACTGGTAGACTGTCCAATATTATGCCTGGCAGGCCCTGAAATAAACATTACGTACAAAGTCTGGGCCAGGACAACCTGTTGCCAGACTGGTAGATTGTCCAATATACCGCTAGGCAGACCCTGAAATAACCATAACGTACAGTCTGGGCCAGGACCACCTGCTGCCAGAGTGGCAGACTGTCCAATATACTGCCTGGCAGGCCCTGAAATAAACATAACGTACAGTCTCGGCCAGGACAACCTGCAGCCAGACTGTCCAATATACTGCCTGGCAGGCCCTGAAATAAACATAACGTACAGTCTGGGCCAGGACAACCTGCAGCCAGACTGTCCAATATACTGCCTGGCAGGCCCTGAAATAAACATAACGTACACAGTCTGGGCCAGGACCACCTGCTGCCAGACTGTCCAATATACTGTCAGGCAGGCCCGGAAATAAACATAACGTACACAGTCTGGGCCAGGACCACCTGCTGCCAGAGTGGCAGACTGTCCAATATACTGCCTGGCAGGCCCGGAAATAAACATAACGTACACAGTATGGGCCATGACCACCTGCTGCCAGAGTGGCAGACTGTCCAATATACTGCCTGGCAGGCCCGGAAATAAACATAACGTACACAGTATGGGCCATGACCACCTGCTGCCAGAGTGGCAGACTGTCCAATATACTGACCAGCAGGCCCTGAAATAAACCACACAATCAAAGGCAAGCATTAGATTTTAAATATATGTCATTATTATGTTGTTTTTCTTGTAATGAAATTTCATATTGGTACATTTGAACAGTATTCCAACATTACTGCACAAAATTGTGTTTGTTTTGATTTATTTTCAGATGAGCTATTTTCAAGCTTTGTGAATGAGTTTTCATTAAAATGACCGATATTTAACATTTCAACATGTGCCAGGAAGAGAATTTTTTATAGACAATCTTGGAGAAATGTGTGAAGTTGGGGATTTTAAATAACAAAAGATATATGCATTTATTATTGCATCTGATATTTATTATGCCTCCCAACTAGACCCTAGTGTACAGTGTATTTCCCAACTAGACCCTAGTGTACAGTGTATATCCCAACTAGACCCTAGTGTACAGTGAATAGCATGTAGGTGTAAGTTACTGTTCATCACATGACATCATCAAAATAGAGTCAGAGATGAATAAAATGACACAACTCCACATTTGGTAGTGGGTAGACGCAATGTTTTGCCCTTTATAAAATAGTGATAATTATATTTTTATGTACAGCTATGCATCTTCTTTTGGTGCGGTGTTAATTTAAAACACCAATGTGGATAATTTAAATTATGGTGATAAGTTTTATTTTTCATACAGAGATTGAGGATAAAGTCTGAGTAAACCCCTTTAATTTCACCTACTGAATATCTCAACATCTCTGAAATTTGTAATAGACTTTCGTTTATAAAATTGGAGGTCAAAACTGAATGGTGGATTTCAAAACCCGACTTAATTCATGAAATATACAGCCAGGGTGAGTTTGCATTTATGAATTTTCCATTACCACGAAAAAAGACATATAGATTGATGCATAGCTTTTATGGTCGTATATTAATGAAATAATGGCAATTTTTTTTTTGCTGAAACGAACACCCCAAACAATAATGGCTGAATGTGAAAGTTATGAATATGATAGTCCTGAACTCAGAGACCAGATTAATAGATTAGGTATAATTTAGCGCATTCTAATACACACTTACCTGTATTGCCCAGTGAAGCACCGTGCACACAGCAGCCGTGGGGATGAGGTATCTTCCGCATATCGTCGTCGCACTAGAACCATTCAGATTTCCATAATGCGTCAGCCATTTCCACGGAAGGTAAAACATAGATAACATACACGAGGCAGAGAAAAAATACCGCACATTCCTGCTACCATCCACTGTCTGTCCAACACTCGATAACGGATGGAGAAATGACGATATGGTGCAATTTATTTGCTCTTCCCGGCAAGCACGAAAGTTTGATGATAGCCGAATGAAGAAAGTGCAAGAAAACGTCAAAAATATCATTACTGCTACTGGTTGTGTTATATACTTCATGAGATCATAGCTTTTGTGAGATTTCGTTTTTGCCTTAAAATGCTCTTTGGTTGATTTGCTGTCTCTGAAAAGGCCTTGTATAGTTTTAACACAAAGCACCCATATAATGCTTTGCATCCAAAATAATGTAATGGAGTCTTCATAAACAACGAAACTGTTAGAAAAATAGCAAATAAATGACACAAAAACAGCAACATAAGAAAAAGTATTTTCTACAGACATTTTGCTAATTATGCCTTTTAGTGTTCCATTGTTTAATTTCTCTTCTACTGATTGTTTTGGCTTGTCTTTGCTTTGTCTGACAACATTAATAATAATGCCAATTGCTATGAAATCAAATGCACCCAATATGAACGCCATTAGGCTCACAGAACCACCCTCGAGAAACAAAGTATGAATGATGGCGTACGCCACAAACACTCCGGATGCCACAACCACAATTACCACCGTGCCCTTTCCGTTATCCTCAGATATTGCATTATCCACGGTCAAGAGATAGATATTGACTAGTAACGTGACAGCTAACACTAAAATCCCTAGAAAAATGGATGTTGTATCAAACTTGGCCCACACTTCTTTACATATCTCTTGTATTTGGCGTATATAGCTACGATATTGTTTTTCTATAGCATGGAGTTTCTCGTGAGCATTTTCAGCGTAATTGTTGACAAAGAGGTCAGTTGCAAGTCTCTGAAGCTGATTCTCGGTGTATTGGAGCTGCTCTTGTAGCAGGGTGAGCCTGTGACGAGGTAGGTCAGATGAAACTTGCCCATACTGGTCCACGTACTCACTGATCTGTTTGGCATTAAGACGAAGAGCTTCTACAGTGTGGTACACCTGTATGAATCAAGACAAATGAATATTAATTAAAGGTTCATCAACACACTATATGTTATTTAGAGCCGCTACAGAGAGAAAAAACAAGGCTAACATGGCTCTTATAACATCAATGAAGCGAGTGACTGCCATTTACGTTTTTTTGAAAGTTTCGGGCAAAAAAAAGCTTTCTGACTAAATCAAGGGCCATAACTCCGCTGTTACAAGTCCGATATGAATGGTTTTCGAACTTGTCCGAGCTATCATTGATATTAACAATCTGGTCAAGTTTGGTAAAGATCAGATGAACAATGAAGCCCCTATCGTCTTAACGAGGCAAAATATAGCATTTTAAACTAAATCAAGGGCCATAACTCCGAGAGAGAAAAAAAGAATACATAGCCATCAGGAAAGCTGCCCTACTCTACCTAACAAACAGATTCCTATGTTTATATAACCTGCTCCGAGGGTCGATTTCCGATACAAGGGACCGCCCTTATACGTCCCCATCCAGTAGACGAGGCTAAGAGAAAATGTCTTGCCCAAGAACACAGTGATAGATGCCTATCTATCAGTAGTTCATAATGTGGCTGTGATCAGAAATGAGTCAACGGGTTAACATATAAAACGAAAGTTCAAACAACAGTGAGTTTCAATATGTGCAGAAATCTTCAAAAACTGCCATCATTATATATCGGTAGTGATTTATTATGTTGTGGCATTTTCCACTAGTCTGTCCGTTAACTTTTACCTGACAAGTGATTGTGGCTAATAACTTTTAAAGTATAAGTTCTACAGCAATGAAACTGTAAACATCTTAGCATGATCCAATGAATACATCTGATAAAGGCCCATAACTCCCCGATTCATATATTTTGAATTATTTCCCTTTGAAAAAAGGTTTAATCTGCAACCTAACCTTACAAAAGACAGGCATACATGTATGCCCCGCGAGGCAGTTCTCTTGTTTTTCTGTTGATGAATATTTAAATTGAAAAAGTTTACATTTGTATCACCTTGACAACCCTGCTCCATTATTATTTTCTCCATATGAAATAATAAAATATTAATTCTGAGTTTTTAAAAACAAATCATGAAAAGGATGCATCGCAATCATGAAGTTTTTATCACGCATTAACATTAGTGTATGATATTATTAGTTATTGGGTTTGTTACTGACCCCCTACAGAAATATGTGGGGTCAGTCAGATTTATAGGGGGCGAGGCGTCACGACCGGTACAGTTTAAAAACATTATTAAATTTACTTATTATGTTTGTTACTAACGTCTTAAAGAACTATTTACAAATGATTTAAACTCTGAATCGGAATTGTAGTCCATACTGTTTTAGTGACCCTCTATGAAATCTACTGACCCACTATAGATTAATAGAGGGTCACCATGTGACCGCTCTATAACCCAATGAAATTCCTCGGATTTTGTGCGAGGTGCAATAACCAGTATTACGTTGACTTTAAACATGCTTGCATATATATAATAAAATACAATTTAGAGTTTTCATTTTGACGTCTTATTTTACCATAGGTTTAAAGGGACATACTGCAATATTGACTTTTTTAAAAACTCATGACGTCCCCTTAGTTTTTCTAAATAACTTGCATTTGTTCAATCATTAATATTAAATATAAGAATAGTGTAAAGCAAAATAGTTTTGCATATTGCTAATTTTTGATTTTAATGCACCAATAATATATTCAAACCTCTGGCAGAAGAAGAATGACAAGAAGACAAAATGAACCCATCTTAAAGAATTTGATTTTATTTATTCATATGCAAGCAGGTTTAAAGTCAAAATGATACTGCATAAATAAACTGAGGCGCTAATTAAAAAGCTTGATAAAAACTTCAAGATTGGCATGTGTCCCTTTAAATATATTATTGGTTTAATAGTATCAAGTTTTTAATAGGCAAAAACAATTTTCTTTATACTATTCTTATAATTAATATCAATGACTGAAAAAATGCGAACAACAAATGGGATTCCGTGAGGTTTTTTAACAATCAAGATTGCCGTGTGTTACTTTAAACATATTCCTTTACCTCCTTGATATGAGAATCTTTCGACCAGCTGCAGTAGTTGAGGATGTCTGTGATGATACTGCCCAGGTTGGAGAAGGGTATCGGCAAGCCCAGTAGCAGAGATATGGTCGGTACAATGTCGATCTGGGAAACTGACTTGTACTCATTCTAATGGGAGAGAAAAACACACTTCAATTTTTTGGATATTATGAAAATCATGAAGTGGAATTTCAGACAGATTCAATACTTTCATTATTGAAATTGGTTACAAATTAGAGCGGTCTGTAATATTTAACTATAAAGTGTTTTAACAAATTTAAACCTTCTTATTAATTAAATTTCAGGGCTCCGGAAATATGGTTGCCCGACGCCCCGGACAAGTGGGTTTTGGGAGCGGGCAGGTGACCTTCGTAAATCTGGTTGTCCGTCACTTGCCCGATGGACGTTTCAGCATTAGATAAAAATCAAGGGAAAATTTGCCTTGACTGTGAAGTTTGCCGATAATTGCTTTGTAATTAACCACCCGTAACTTTCGCCGCGAGCAATTACTGATAAGTGTCATAAAACTGACCTGTGTTGTTCGTTATTGTTTAATCCCTGCCATCTAAACTTTAAGCAGAAAAGAAAAGTAATTTTGATGATGTCATAATTTCAGTATAGACCTAATAGTGAAGTTACTAACTAACAATAACTTCTAAGCTTCTTGACAGATTTTAATAAACTATGACTCATTTTCTTAGTTAATTCCATGCCAGTGATATAACTTTCATACCAACTTTTTGATAAAAAGTTGTTTTCGAAACAAAAATATTTCAGAAGCTTTTTAGTTACTTCATGTACTTAGAACATTTCCAATTTAAAGAAACTAACCTGCAAAATAACGGCAAAATTACGCTTAACAAAACCATTGATCAAAACTCTCTGCAGGTGTTCAGGTCATATAATAATGTATATGCGCCAATTAAAAGTATATGATTTTTCATAGGTTTTTAAAATACCCGTGAGTGCCAATGCGTAAAATGAATTATGAGTTGGTAACTCTTAATACAACACTCCACTTTTGGGGTATGGTCTCGCTGGTTAAGCCGTTTATATTGTGTCTATAGAGTTTGGAGTGTAAATTATATATACCTCATAGTCAGTAGGTTTAGAAACGGTGTACATCTGTTGTAAAAAGTGGTTGTTGTTGGCGGGATAGCTACTTTAAAGATATAAAATTAGCAGTTATTTTCTAAAACAACTTATTTTTTATACTGAAAAAGTAGTTCTAACATGCGAAAAAATAAAATTTCACAATATGAAATTTTATTTCAATGCTAAAAGTACAATGCAGCATTCCAATGCTTTCATCAAATAAATCAATGTATTCAAGTCTTGTCTCATGGCACTGACTGTCAAAGTAAAACATCGGTGAAATACAGAAATTTACCGGCACATATTTTGCGGCTGTTATCTGGGATGGACTGTAAACAAACAGTCCAGCGTTGACTTCATCTGGACTGTCCCCACCATGGTCACCTGTGGAGGTCATTCCGTGGTCACCCAACACAAACAGAATAGTGCTCTTGTCCATCTGGCTTGTCACATTCCTGGAAGCAACATCAACAAATTACAAACAGAAACAATTAATGACATACATGTGTAGGCTTAGAACAGGGCACGCAAATTCCACTCGTCCACTCGCCATGACAAGTGCTCATTGGTGCAGGATGAGTAGAATTCAGATAAATTCTTTAACAAATTATCAAATTGATAATTCAAATATTATGTAGGATGAGTAACTCAGAAACAAATTTTCCTGGCTGTTACCATGGTTACAGTATATTATTATTATTCTATACATCATTTTCAACATACAAACATGGTTCTCAAAAAAGGGAAACACCATAAATAAATCAAAACCAAAATTCATCACTTTTAAAATAAACTGAATTTCAGATTTTTAAATAGTTATCTGCTATCTTGAGCTTAGTACCTGCTATAAGTAGTAAATAACTGCCTTTCACAGACAGACAGTGAAAAGTGCATAATATATCACTGCTTCAAAGAAGATGGCAATAGTGGTCAACATAATGGCTTCATATGGATCCAAGGTTGGTGAGTTTGATGATCCCCAAACAGACCACTGGTAGATCAAACTTCATCAATACTTTGAAGTATTTCCCACCTCATTTGCATGCGACTTAGACATGTTAGAACGGCCATGTTCCCACAACTAAACCTGATTTGTGAGATTAATAACTTGTCGGACAATGGACAGACAGTGGTACACCAGTGGTACAGACAGTGGTACAGACAGTGGTACACCAGACAGACAGTGGTACACCAGTGGCTGAATGTCACAGAATAAAGCCCCAGACAATCAGATTCAAATATTTTAAAGGGAATCTGATGGGCTGGGCTTGATTCTGGGAGTTCCAGACACCTGTGGCCGGTGTAGCAGTCAATTTTATTCCCCTCTGAAAGTTTCTCCAGAGGAAGAATTGGCTATTGTGGAATATAAAACTATCAACAAAAAAAAAATCGAATTCCCTGACCAGTTTCATTTGTAGATCTATATGAATTACAGTAAAAATGTCCCCTAATTGGCCAAAACATCCCCTAATTGGTCAAACGTCCCCTAATTGGTCAAAACGTCCCCTAATTGGTCAAAACGTCCTCTAATTGGTCAAAATGACCCCTAGTCAAAACATCCCATTACGCTAATTGCTATCCTAGGTTATTTTGTTCATTAATTGCAGTATTTTTTAAATGTTAAATTACATAATTACATGCATTCTAGAAACAAACTCAGTGATCGCCTTTATTTACTATTTGATTAGTTCAAAGCAATTCATTTGTGCCTATAATTACTTTTAAATACTTGAAGATTGCGGTTACATTGGCCCTTAAAATATGAATTTTACTTTTGCTTTCATATGTTTTAATTCTGAAGCTGTGTGTAATTATAGAAAATATCTGTTTATATGTCAACTTATAATGATGTTATTAAAATGAAATTATTTCAATAAATTTGGAAAAAAATAATATGTTTTGCGTTCAATACCAGATTTCCTTTGCAAAGCAGCATGCTTTTTTTTGTCTGAATGGTGTTTTACGTCGTTTTTAGCACATTGCATGTTTTTTAATAGTTGCGAAAATATGTTACAAGAGTTGTCGCCTCACACACTTATTGTACAAACACCGAATGCTTGTTAATTATGTATTATACCTGGCGACAATCAAACACTTGTATTAACATAATAATAATTATAGTCAAAACGTTCCCCTAGGCCTTTAAAAAAGTATTTGACAAGTGAAATCGGGGCTCTATATGATGGAAAAAGAAAGTATTTATTTACTTTAAACACATAAAATTATCCTAAAACTTTTTTTCTTTTTTTTTGGTGGGTGTTTTGACTAGGGGACGTTTTGACTGGCACTCGTAGATATGAACTCTTCAAAGGTGATTAAACATTTACTTATTACCTGATGACTTCGTCCATCTGTGACAGTTTATCGGCCATTGCCGGATGATTTGGTCCATATCTATGTCCGCAGTGATCTACACCAAGAAAGTGTGCAATAAGTACGTCCCAATCTGGCCTTTTCATCTCTGTATATAAATGCTGCAGGACACCATTGTCAACCGTATGAAGATCTTTGACATTGAATGAAGGAAATGGGAATGCTCGATTAAATCTGTCTGGAAATAAGCTCATCCACGTGTCGTCCCCCATAAACGTTATTCTCTTCCCTTTCTTTACAAGTTGATCTATGAAATTATCTTCAGTTATTTCTGAACTCGCAAAATTTGAACTAACATCAACAAATGTAGGCAAACTACCTGTGGTTAACCCTTTTAGTCGCTGCGATGTTGTCGTTGGTGGGTCAGCAATAAATTTATACACCCGAGCATTTTTTGGATTGTTCTCAATAAAATTATACACAGACGTTAACTTGTTTGAATATGGCATATTCTTAACATTATTATCGAAGCTTCTAATCATAAAGTCAAATCTTAGAGCATCTACAACGATAAAAATAGCCTTGTCAAATCTTCTATGGAGCCAACAACCTTCCGAACCGTGGCTGTCTCCATCCCAATACTGTGCGTAATCTACGCGACAAGAACTGTTTTTGTCTATCACATCTCGTTTCAGTAAGAATCCTTTAGTGAATATCAAACTACCAACAACGTACATAAAGAATAAATACAAATACAATGCTAAAATAGTCAAGCCTATTTTCCCCATTTTTTCATCCGTGTCTTATAACGCCTTATATTTAGCCGCAATCGCCAACATGATTATGATCAATTGACCGAACGGTGCGAATATACCAAAAAGATAAACATCGAACCTAAAGCAAACATTGGTATGGACCACTGAGTCATTACGTGTGAAAAATATAAATGTGTCTTACTGTCATATGTTACTTTCACTTGTTTAATCTATATACATGTATTATGTATCTATACTGCATTCGTTCATGTCTGAACATCATAGCTGGTGCCGGGTGGTGCTTCTGCTTCTGCCAGATATTGGCCACCATCAACCAACTGATGATATTGCCAAGTGCATGAGAGAGTTTCGGTAGAAACAAGAAGAAGAAAAATAAAGAGTGAACTTATATACAGTGAAAGGTTAAAAATAAAAGACTGTTGATGAGCTTAGATAGAGATCTTGGACACTGGCGTCTTAAAGGCTTCAAGTGGCCCTAGCGACACAATGTCTGGAGGCAATCTGTTCCACTCTTGGATGGTTCGTGGGAAGGAGGATTCTTTGCGATATTCATTTTTACAGGCTAGTATCTGGTAGGATTTCTGATGCACTTTTGTTTGTGTCTGTTGCTTCCAAAAGATCCCATTTTCAAGATTTATTTACATTCATACTAGCGTTTGTGCTTTGTGGCGGCTGTAAAATGTCGCCCGACTACAAATAATTAGTGTTGTTATTACTTACTGGTCCTTTGGGATCACCAATCCCATTATTTGTGGTTTTATAGCAATCGTGAACGCTCGGCCAATCCCTTCATTCTTCGGGATCCCGCTGCGAAGCTGTATACGAGATGTTGCGAATGGTTTTATGCACTATTTTCAAACACGATTTACATAAAATGGCTCGGAAAATTTGAAAAGAACAGAAATGGAGGACGTCATCGTTCCAAAATGGCCGCCTCCGTTTATGTTTCTTTGCACATTTTCAATAGGTCATATCACCTTTATTTTTCATGGAATTTTGATAATTCTTTCAGCCTTTTTCAAGTTTTTCAGAGCCCTTTAAAATAAACCATAATGTGAAAATAGTGCATCATCCCCTTTAAAGTAGAACACCACTTTAAAAGCCGGCGTTATATTTTTGAAAGGTGTTGCAAGCTATACTACCTCTCATGAACAGATTCAATAAAACCGAGTCTGCTACTTTTCTCTCTTGTTTGTGTTTGTTGCTTCCAAGAGATCCTTTTTTTAGTATTTATTGTTTAGCAGCCATATGAGGCTTTAAATGCATATTAAATGGGTAAAAGATCTTGTAGAAATTAGTGTCTATTGTTCATAACCTTTTCAAAGAGAAGGAAGGATACTAACAAGTCTTTTTCATTAAAAAGATTCTTCTTCCGGTTGTACACTGGGTAGTTTTAAGTTAACTGTTTTAACTATAGAATTTGCTATATTTGTTATTGGAGTACTTAAGGGGTGGCTAAGTTTTACACCCGTCTATTTTGGAACACATTGTTATAATATTTTAGTACAGCCGATTCTGTTCCTTGTTGGAAATTAAAATCATCGATTTTTGTGTTTTCATTAACTGCTTTTATGTTATTTTTTTACTTGGGAATTTATGTCGATACCTATATTTTTTAGATACATTGACGGCAGCAATGTTTTTGTCCGAAACTATTTTCCAATTTCATTACATTTTAGGATTACATGTATTTGATTTTTGAAAAAAAAGGTTTTATAATATTCCAAAAATGTTTTTGTTTTGGTCCACCTCACATCTTTCTTTGAAATACACAGTTACTGATTCTCGTTTAGTTTTAATTCAATAGTTTCGGAGGCTACTATATTGGTTCCAATTTTCTATATGTTCAGGGATTGTTTTTTGTTCATCCACTATTGTTTAAGTAAACATTCAAGAGCCCCGTATATATCCGCTGTATCACCAACAATGCAAATGAACAACATGAAAGGGTACATTTAACAAGTTTGCATTTAACATTTTTTATCAAATTTCTTATAGCTACTAAAGGTGACTTTATATTAGATCACCATTTGATCTTTTTTGACCGCCTTTTTGTCCGTCCGTCATGTTCCGTCGTACATCGTTTGTCGTCCGTCCGTTAACTTTTGCTTAAACGACTTCTCATAAAACGCTGAGACGATGTTTACCAAACTTCACACGAATAATGCCGAGGTCAACGGCTTTCAAATTTTTTAAACTTGGGGGTTAATACGATGTCCAAGATGGCCGTCGTTACAGTAAAAATACGATCAATTTTCTTCTCAAGAACCGCTGAACAAATTTCGACAGTTTTTTCTTTATTATTGATCACCAACCCATCTGCTATCAAATGTGTTCAAATGAAGTCACCGGGGTCAAATATGGCTAGGTCTCGGAGGTCCAAAGTTTGTATATAGAGATGTTGCATGTTTTACATGGATATATAGATAGACACATTTGAAAATTCTTCTTCTCTGAAACCAGTAGGCACAGAGCTCTCATATATTTCATGAAATATCAGTTTATGTTTGTTCAAATGGTGACCCTGGTGTAAAATCGGGTCCCGTCCTGGGGGTCATAGATTTACATAAGAGTTTATGTTATATATTTAAAACATGTTCTTCTCCGAAACTGCAAGAGTTAGATGTCTAATATGCTGCATGTACCATAAGATTTTGGTCCACTATCATGATTGTTCAAATGACGAACTTGGAGCCAAGTTTTAGAAGTATATAAAGAAAAATTAACAGAAATCTTCACTGAAACTACAATTTATAGAGCCCTCATATATTGCACTCAGCAAAAGCTTATGTTCTTTTACCAAATGTGTTCAAATGGTGCTCGGGGGCCTCATATTGGCTATCTCTTGCCAATATCACAAAGAAGTACACCTATCCCAGTTAATAACTTCTAATTACCATAAGCTTAAATTCCTCTACCTACTATTAACCCTTAACGCTAAGCACGACTGTAAACGCCGTTGCGTCCATTGTAAACCCAGATCAGCATGCGAGTAAAGTAAACTCGCAGGCTGATCAGCGTTTACAATATCGCCTGATGATCAGTCATTTCCCCCAAAACACCCCTTTGTCTCATAAATGGAATGGACTTAATTCAAAGAAAGAACCGTCCATTATCATTACGTGTGTGCAGTATTGGATCAAGTTTAATGAAAATCAAACAAGCGGTTATCAGGATATGGCTGTGGACGGACAGAATTAAGCTCTTTTTTTTATCAATTAAAGGGCAATAACTCTGGCATTTCTAGGACGATTCCAAAATAAATTTGCCGCGTCACATCCCACTATTGGGATACACATGATAATGAAGTTTAATGAAAATCAAACAAGCGGCTATCAAGATATGGCTGATGACGGACAGAATTAAGAATGTTTTAGCAATTAAAGGGCAATAACACTTACCAAATTAATATCCCTCCACCTTCAGGATATTAAACATATTCATGAAACAAAACATGGCCGGATAACGTTAAGGGTTATAAAGCAAGGACATCCTAGATCAAGCATCCGTTAGAATTATTACTGCGCTTCCCCTACTCTAACATTCTATTTCCAAAAATAAAATATCATCGCCTAAAAGGTGGAATTGAACCACTATGACACTAGTCATCTAGAGGTTTGAAACCTGCACACCGGACCACCGAGGCTCATTCAGGAATATGTATATATATAGGGTATTAATACTGTTATATATGTATATATCCAATTAGCTTGCTCCCTCGGTAAAGATTTAGATAATGTTATATAATTCATAAGACAATGGTGCAATAGACGTAGAATTATGGAATCTTTTTTTATTTTTTATTAGTAGCAAATCGGTCTTTTTTCTCAGTTTTTTTTTCAAATTATTTACTTGAATAAGCGTAAAATGGAGCTAATATGTTATATGAATTAAAATAAACTATTAAATCAGTAAGCTTTTATTAAGCCTGTGTTAAGACATAGGCATCTCCCATCGGCAACCACATTGGTTAAATTTGGGTTACCAATGGCCACCGATGGTAACAGTTGGTACCAAATAGGCCACCGATACTACCTCCGGTGTAGTAGAGTCGCGGGAAGATTGGTTACCAACGTTCTACCTATCGGAGAATCAACGGCTAACGACGGTGACAGATGGTTGCCGATGGTTACCGAGAGTGCTTTCGGTAACAGGGTTACCGAGAGTGCTTTCAGTAACCGATGGGAGAACCCTGAACGCATCCATGCCCATAGTGTCATTTTCATACAAATTCACATTGTTGTCATTAAGGGTCTCGGTATTATGGAACCCATACAGATAAGAACTGAACAGAACAGAACTGTGTACATTTATGTGAACATTTTACTTTTCTGATGTTGGTATATCCTCTGCCTTGTATCATGGAGGTGCCTTATTCTTCTTGCCAGAGGTAAAAGTCAGCCCCCTTTTCCGATGGTAACCATTTTGGGAACATGGTAAGACGAGCATATCTTCTTCTATGTTTTAATTATATGTTAACCTGATTCAGTATACCTGTGACGCTTGAGCTGTTTATGTAATTATATTTTAAACTGATTCAGTATACCTGTGACGCTTGAGCTGTTTATGTAATTATATGTTAACCTGATTCAGTATGCCAGTGACGCTTGAGCTGTTTATGTATATGTTAACCTGATTCAGTATGCCAGTGACGCTTGAGCTGTTTATGTAATTATATGTTAACCTGATTCAGTATACCTGTGACGCTTGAACTGTTTATGTAATTATATGTTAACCTGATTCAGTATACCTGTGACGCATGAGCTGTTTATGTAATTATATGTTAACCTGATTCAGTATACCTGTGACGCTTGAACTGTTTATGTAATTATATGTTAACCTGATTCAGTATGCCAGTGACGCTTGAGCTGTTTATGTAATTATATGTTAACCTGATTCAGTATACCTGTGACGCTTGAACTGTTTATGTAATTATATGTTAACCTGATTCAGTATACCTGTGACGCATGAGCTGTTTATGTAATTATATGTTAACCTGATTCAGTATACCTGTGACGCTTGAGCTGTTTATGTTCGTGTGTAATGCGAATCCTGTAGCCATACTTCGACATGTTTCAGTTTAACCTGATTCAGTATGCCTGTGACGCTTGAGCTGTTTATGTAATTATATGTTAACCTGATTCAGTATACCTGTGACGCTTGAACTGTTTATGTAAAACATGTTAACCTGATTCAGTATACCTGTGACGCATGAGCTGTTTATGTAATTATATGTTAACCTGATTCAGTATACCTGAGACGTATGAGCTGTTTATGTAATTATGTGTTAACCTGATTCAGTATACCTGTGACGCTTGAACTGTTTATGTAATTATTGGTTAACCTGATTCAGTATACCTGTGACGCATGAGCTGTTTATGTAAATATATGTTAACCTGATTCAGTATACCTGTGACGCTTGAACTGTTTATGTAATTATATGTTTACCTGATTCAGTATACCTGTGACGCATGAGCTGTTTATGTAATTATGTGTTAACCTGATTCAGTATACCTGTGACGCTTGAACTGTTTATGTAATTATATGTTAACCTGATTCAGTATACCTGTGACGCTTGAGCTGTTTATGTAATTATATGTTAACCTGATTCAGTATACCTGTGACGCTTGAACTGTTTATGTAATTATATGTTAACCTGATTCAGTATACCTGTGACGCATGAGCTGTTTATGTAATTATGTGTTAACCTGATTCAGTATACCTGTGACGCTTGAACTGTTTATGTAATTATATGTTAACCTGATTCAGTATACCTGTGACGCATGAGCTGTTTATGTAATTATATGTTAACCTGATTCAGTATACCTGTGACGCTTAAACTGTTTATGTAATTATATGTTAACCTGATTCAGTATACCTGTGACGCATGAGCTGTTTATGTAATTATGTGTTAACCTGATTCAGTATACCTGTGACGCTTGAACTGTTTATGTAAGTATATGTTAACCTGATTCAGTATACCTGTGACGCATGAGCTGTTTATGTAATTATATGTTAACCTGATTCAGTATGCCTGTGACGCTTGAGCTGTTTATGTTCATGTGTAATGCGAATCCTGTAGCCATAATTCGACATGTTTTAGTTCTTGGATGCGACGAAAAATAACAACAGAAAATCTTCAAGAGATCTAAAATTACTTCAGTTAGTCCTGCTATTTTGCTATAGGACTTTCAGAATGTCTTAAGTTACATTTATCCAACACATTGAAACCATATTGGATAAAAAATCAAAAAAAAAAAAAAAAGCAGAAAAAACATTCAAATTGTTAATGCAGCAGAATTTTGCAATAACAACGCCCTATCAAAAGCAACTTTCACATGTGAATATGTTATTTCTCAACCGACTATGAAAAGTAGGGTAGTTTTCTTCACATCTAAAACTGTCTGTTTTACTCATATATATTTTATGTAGGTACTAGTTGAATTTTGTCTTAATAGTCCAAAAGATATTTGGCCAAAACAAGCGCTCAATCTTAATTAAGAAAACAAAGTTGAGGTTTGATCATCGTTGTTCTAACGTGGCCGGGATGATAGTAAAGACGCTGCGTCTAAAACCTTCTCGCCTCTCACCGCTGCTGCGGTCTCGAATCCCATTGAGAGCTCGACTTGTCAAATGAGAAAGTGTCGATTCTTACCGATGGCGGGGGTATACAGTACTGGTTCTACCCAGGAAAACTGCGTCGTCCCCCTACGACAAAAATTCGACCGTCATATATGTGCTAAAATGACGCAAAGCAACATTTATTCAAACAAACGAATTAAACTGTGTATATAACATTGGCAATACAATGTGTTAAAACTAATTTAGACTTGTCATGATGTAGACATGATCGTACGTACCTAAAGACCACGTAAAACAATAGTGTGCTAAAGCTTATGACAACTCTTGGATTATTTATGTCGGTCACTTACAAATTCAGAGGACGTTCTTATACAATTTGCAATAAGCGTCAAGTTTCATCAATAACAACTTATCAATTTTCCACAAAACCTTGTCAAAGACAAGCTTATTGCTCTTATTCCAAAAAAGGTTTTGCTAGAGAAAAACAGCACGTATGGCCAATAACAGCGTTTTTTACTAATGGCAACTTGGACAACTGCATCATGTGGACTTGCCAAGAAGTGTGTAAAGCACTTATTTTTCTATTATGTAATATTTTCGTCTGGTAAAGCACTTATTTTCTTATTAGATAATATTTTCGTCTGGTATGGAACTACCTTTATAGAAAATATTCTGGTATCCCTGGTTACTAACTGTGCAACTGTTGTCGCAGATTTGTTTTTTGTTTTGCTATGAACAATATTTCATATTGAGTCTTTAACCCAGATACTCAAGATGATTTCATCGAAGCCTTTAAAAACACATCTCGATATGTGGATGGCTAATTGAACATTGACAACCCTTTCTTTTCTACTATGGTTAATACTACCTATCCTTAAGAATTTTAGCTCAACATGCTCAAATAGCTAACATTCCTGACACTGTCGCTTTGACTTTGATATTCGTAACCTTTGTATAACTAAAACGATTCTCCATCAGTGCTGATGTTATTACACACTTCAAAAAGCCTTTGCAACATTGTATTATCATTACCCTTATCTTATCTAGGCAATTTAATTTTAAAATATAAAAGTAATTTAAGAAAAGTTCTGCTAACATAAGTATCACAAACTGCCGTTATGGTATATACAAACTTCGTGAGATCCTTGGTCAATGTATCTCTTTCATACATTCATCTTTATTAAACGTGTTAGAAAGTTAACCAAAGAAGTTATGACCCTATCATTTTGCAACGCACTGTACGTCTATTTGGATGACCCATTTGTATTTACAGTTAGCGACTATGCTTTGCAGTTAGAGACTATGCTTTGCTCTTTGACTTTGCGCTGACCCGCCAGGTTATGAAAGTAAGTATAAAAGTCGAACAGGAAATGCAGCTTTCACAGAGTAATAATAAAGGCATATGACGTCACAAACACAAAAAGGGTTGGCAGTAGGGCTACCGCCTTGGAACGGTCAGTGGCAAAAAAGGCAGCTGGGAGTTTAAACCAGGTTCTAGGGTGCACCAAATCTCACACTTACCCTATCATCCCAATTAAAAGGAACAGTGTAGATAAAGAAATCCCCGCCATGAACTATTCTCTAACCAACAAGGCAGCATTAATAGGCAATATAAGTAAACAAAAAGATGCTCGTGTATATATAAATACAAAAAATAATAGCCTAAGCCACAAAGAAGGTACTCCAGGACTTGCCAGAAGCCAGAGTAACACGAGAATAGACCATTGAGGGCACAAGAAGACAAATAGCAGACAAACATCAAACAAACCTATAATGACGTCTTCCTAAATCTTGCCGTCAATCTACCTAAATCTTGCCGTCAATATTCATATATACTGAAAGGCATAAGAAACGCATAACGGGTATTTCCGCTATATAGTGTATGTTTAATATGCTACTGCTAATCGAATGGTACAGGGTGACATTAGGCCTGTCCTTTCGGAAAGAAGGTTTAAACAGCACCGAATATACCAATGGTTACCCCTTTACAGTTTCATTATCGACAGAATGCGCATTTGGCTCAAGCAAGTGAGCCAACTTAGGCTTTAATCGTTGCAATCTCTTAACATTAAACACAACACTGAAATGGCTTGACTCTTTCAAGCGAATCTTCAACATTTATAAATTTCGTGTAACAAATTATACTTTGATTAAAAGGTTTACTACATGACAGAGTTGTCATTGTAGCCGCCATATGCACAAAACACGTTGAGATATATCTGGAATATTACGTGGAATTAGGTGTATATAAAAGTGTAGTATAGGCAGTTTTTTACACCGTTTTTAGCACATATTTAGGCATTAAACAGACCTGTTGGCAAGGTCTAGATCAGCTTCAAAATTCAAAATT
>JAWPHD010016256.1:0-50869 GCA_037043455.1 Cyrtodaria siliqua | reverse complement strand
GTCAAGCAGTTTCAGAGGAGTAGTAGCTACAAGTTTTTACTATATAACTCTATGTAAACAAAGATGGCTGCGGCAGCCATGTTTAATGTTGAATCAAAATAATATTCAACAAGGACCAATATCATGTCATGCTGATCATTTTAGAAAAGTCCCATCAATTATATACCGGTAAATCAATATCACTACATGTAATAGTTTTCAAGAAGTAGCTACAAATTTGTTTTTTAAAATATATTTTTAGCCGTGGCGGCCAGCCGACCTGAAATTTTGCTAGGATTAACTAGATATCAAGAGAAACAGATCCTGTGAAGTTTCATGATAATCCGTCAAGTAGTTTCAGAGGAGAAGTCGCTACAAGTTTTTACTATATAACTCTATGTAAACAAAGACGGCCACTGGCGTGCAGCCATGTTAACGTCGAATCAAAACGATTTTCATGTCATGTTGATCATTTTAGAAAAAGTCCCATATCAATATCTCTTACAGTTTTCAGAAAGTAGTAGCTACAAACTTGTTTTTTAAAAATCTAAATCTATTTTTAGCTTTGGTGGCCATCTTGGATTTCACATCAACATGAATTTCTGCTAAAGGATCAATTACTTCATGGGCAACATTTCTGTAAAGTTTCATGAAAATCCATTCAGTAGTTTCAGAGTAGTCGCTACAAAAAAAGGTTACAGATGGACGGACGACGGATAACGCACTAAGGCATAAGCTCTGCTGATCTTTGATCATGCAGTAGAGCTAAAAACAGTTCTCTTAAATTAGGGGAAAAATTGAGACAGTTACCATGCAAAATTCTACACAGAAATATTTATTTTCTTCTTTATACTCCAAACATTACACAATTAGCTACCTTATGTCCGAAGATCCCACCAACATCAATATTAAGACAAAACAAAATCTGACTGGGAATTTTGACACTTCAATTTGGCAAAAAAAAAATGCTTTTGAGAATGGGGCTAAAGTTCGACCTTGAAAACGGCCGGGTATCTGATTTATGTTATTCTTATAAATTTTGAGTGGTCAACAAGTGTAACTAATATATTTCAGAGATTTTTCTGCATTTTTGGAAGTGTGCACAGGGGCCAGGGGCCTTTTGAACTGGGAAAAATGCGCGTGAAATCTACAAATTGGAAAAAAAGGTAATCCTACTATATTACATACAAATGTAGTAAGGCACTAAACATGTTTGGAATAGTTTCAAAATCAAGCTCTTATACAAGTCTGCAACAAATAAATTGTCACATAGGGATTGCTACACTTAATATATATAAGAAAAACATTTTAAAAAATTGTGGGGAGTGGGGTGCGTGGGTAGTGTATTTTGGGAAAATATTTTGCTTTTTTGGGGGAAAATATATTTTGGATTGGGCAGGGGCCGAATTGGGCCTGGAAAAATCCCTGTTGTGTATTTATAAATAAAGAACAAGATACAAAATTTTCCAAGGGTCACTGCTCCAGCTAGACCGGACTCCAGACTTCTCACTCCAGTCAAAACAGGGAGACTTGAGTTTGGTCAACAATTTATCGTTTAATACTGAAGCTAAAAAAGATTTTATTTTATTTTATTCAATCATGATAATGGCAAGATAATAATAACTGATAGTATTTTTTTGTCTGGTGAAGTAAAAAACATTATGGCAATGGCTCTCTGACATTTACTTCCAGCTCAGTCTAATGCTTGCATTATAAATGACAGACTTCAGATTAATGGCAGCATTAATGGCCTGAATACAGCTTTATCAATGTCCTTGGCATCAACTAGCCGTAGATCAACATCTTCATGCTGTATCTATCGATCTGTTTGATGCTTATTTTCCACTATTTCCAATATTAAAATAATACAAAAGGCTTCTTAAAGACAAGACAATAAAACTGTACTTGCACCAGATTTCTCAAAATAGTAAGAGTAGCGTCTGGACGCTATGCAAAATGCTAAAGGGGGTGCTGTTATAAAAAAATGTATAAATACTTTCAATTAGTATCAGATTATAGTATTAAATACAAAAGACCGAAAATGTATTTTTTATACAAAAATTTAAGATCGAAAATATATCATTTTTGAAGAATAAACTATATATATATATTTTTTTTTTAATACATGTAGGTGGATGAGGGACGTGCGTGTTAAGGGAGACAATACTATTAAACGAAACATTGTAGGTAAATGTGATTTTCAAGTGACAATTAAAATTAATTAATTAGTGCCTTAACCATGCTCTGTCATTAAAGTATGCATTGTGTTTTAGAAGTTACAAATAATTCAATTACATATAATTACTAATGTCAGTTTTTAATGTGCAAAGTGTTAATGATTTATTAAATGGAAAAAAAAATAGAGCTATTAAAATAAATGAATATTTTGTTATTCAAATAATTACATAAAAATCAAGCTGGGAGTATGAATTAGAAAATATTTCTTTTATTAACAGGGTTAGACACTAACTTTTTATGACTACTGGCCTACAGGGCTAGTGCCTTTTTATTTTTACTAGCCCTTCTTAAAACCAACTAGTCCTCCTTTTACTCTTTTGTGGCAAAATAAAAAGATATTAACAAACTGGAAAAGGTTGGTAAAGATCGGATGAAACATGAAGGCCCTATCATCTTAACGAGGCAAAATATAGCATTTTTAACTAATTCAAGGGCCATAACTCCACTGCTACTGATCAGATCTGGCTGGTTTTCATATTTGTCCGAGTTTTCATTGACTTTAACAATCTGGTAAAGACTGTTAAAGATCGGATGAGAAATGAAGGCCCTATTGTCTTAACGAGACAAAAGTTAACGACGGACGACGGACAACTCGGCATCCCATAAGCGCCAGTAGAGCTAAAAATTGCCAATCAGTGATTACTTGACACACCTACACATTCGCACATTCGCACATTCGCAGGCACTTGTCTTGGTCTATATCATACCCTACTTTACATTACATTATGATATTGAAGAGTTTGAATAGCGAAAAATTGAAATGATTTGGCAATTTTCGATATCAGGAACATATAAGATCATTTAAAATCGACATTTAAATAATAAAAACAACTAGCCTGTCGGGCTTGTCAACTGTGAGTTTTTACTAGTCCTTCTCGAAAGTGACTAGCCTCGGGCTAGCGGACTAGCGTTAGTGTCGAACCCTGATTAATAAAATAAATGTAGCATTTGTCAAGTTATAAACGGAAGCAATAAAGGCAATGTTTTTTATAATTTAAACCAAAATATAAAGCTGAGTTTCTCTTATTAATATGTTTTGACATTTAATATGTAAAACCAACTTCTAAAGACTAATTGGACTAAAGATTAAACTTTGTTAAAAATAAAACAATCCCATGTTCTATCAAAACCAAACCATAACCATATTTTAATTCATTTGATACTTTATCTGAGAAAAAGAAAGTGTATCATTTTGAATAAACTTCATTTGTCAAGGAGGCGGGGCTACTACACACAATAGAAAAAGAACTGAACTGAATGTTGTTTAAAGGCTCATCAATACAGTGTAGGTTATTTAGAGCCGCCCCAGAGAGAGTGGAAGGATACATAGGAATCAGGGAACCGTGCCGTACTCTTATTATCGAATAGATTCCTATGGTTCTTTAACGTGCTCGGAGGATAGACTGATACCTGGAACCACCCGGTTTACGTCCCCATCTGACGGACGAGGCTAAGGGAAAGTGTCTTGCCCAAGAACACATCGACGAAACACAGTGGCACCATGGAGGATTGAACCCGGGGCCTCCAGTTACAAATCCGCCACGTTACCGACTGCGCCACGCCAGCCCTAATAATAATAATAGAAAAAGGCTATTCCACTGTTTGATAGTTGTCGATCTCCCTTGCACATGTTTTATCAACATCATTCTCTCTAACAGGGCTCGAACTTAACGCTCGCATACTCGCAAAATGCGAGCAGACTTTGGAAAATGCGAGCTAAAATTTTAGGTACACGAAAAAAATGCGAGTGCATATTTTCGTATATCCATTTTAAAAATAATAGTAAAATGCATAAACACATGCAGCAAGTCGGAACTCCATAATCCTACAGGTAAATAATTTTTCTTTCTGTCTGTTCGTCTCTCGGCTATTTATATCTTCGGGAAAGCCTGCGCTGTGTGGCTGCGCAGTAGCATGTAGCCTCGGTCCCGGCTTCTTTCTGTCTGTTCGTCTCTCGGCTATTTATATCTTCGGGAAAGCCTGCGCTGTGCGGCTGCGCGGTAGCAGCGGTCCCGGCTTCATACATACAAATTGTATACCAGTCAGTGCAAACAAGAACCAGATTATTGTCGTCTGTCGGAAGCTGAGCAGATACAGTAATAGTTCAAGAGGAATTTCCATTCTATAATATAGTTACTTACCAAATTAACATAATATAACCATAATTTGTATTAATTGTAACTGAACAAAACTGCCAGTGAAAGATTGGTTTTGCCAGTAGAATATTTGCCAGTGGGAAAAAAAGTTAAGTTCGAGCCCTGCCTAGGCACATTACTGTTTGAACTATACTACAATAGCAAAAGGAAAACAATGAAAATATAATTGATTCACATTTCATTTGGCATTTATGCTCTTGTATCTGCCGAAAGAGAATGGAATATTTGTCATAGAATTTGCCATAAAGACCCCAAGACCACAACAGCCTTTCCACTAAGTTTGGATTCTTGGAAGTCCCGACTTCCTACCTTAAAATTTTGGAAGTCCCATGATCAAATTTAGGAAGTCCCAGTTTTACGCGGTCTGGTGTAGTCACTTTTTATCAAATTTTTTTTGCTTGTGTTGTAGATGTTCTCATTTCCAGTGTTATTTGAACTGCTTTGTTGAAATTTACCAATAAATCCACTTGCCTCATGTGACCTGATGGGTTTAATGCAGAACTTGTCTGAGCCAGACACAAACATATGATAGGTACAAGGCCAGGGTTGCTTGTGGCAAGCTTGGGATAAGCCTTGCAGAATTTGCAAAACATCTTGTCACAATATCATCCTCATGATCGATACACTAACCGGAGATCGGACCAGGTATCTAACCAATGTTGTTTAATAGTCCTGTCATGTTTGTTTACATAGTATTTTTTGTTTTTATCCACTACACCAGACGATTTTGACTTCTTGGTTGGCTGTGAATCACATTCTACATTTTTGCACATGTATTTTGCTAGGTGTAGCAATTTTCATTTCATTTTTCAAAATATCTTAATGCTTTGGACAAATGTATAGCTCGTTGAGCTTTAAAAAATTATATATCTATAGACTTACTGTAAGTGCTGGGTCCGTAAGCTCAGCCTGGAAGACATCCGTGTACTTCTCCACCACTTTATCCCACGTTCCGCCAGCCAGAGCCATTAATATTCCAACGCAGAACACTTTAAAAAATATCTGCTTTTTTGTTAATCCTCCTGCGGGTCTCTCCGGTGTAACGGGAAGAATTTTGGTTAAAAAATTAAAATTAAAATGTCTGATTGGCGAAGAATTAGGTATGGGACTAGTTTGACCACCCTCGGACGGTTTAGTCAGTGGAAGAGGGGTATAGTTTTTAGTCCCGTTTGTAATAGGTAGGCTCTTCCACAGAAAGAACAGAACTCCAAGCATTAAGGCCACGCCGCCAGCCAAGTCACTGTAAATGTCCACGTAGTATCCTAAAGACCCGTGATTCGACTCATATTTCCCCTTTGTTTGTGTGTGACTCCTGTACACTACTCCATCAAAATCATCCAGCCAGGATCGAAACTCGAACAAAATTACGCCAAAACGTCGTGTACTCAACGTTTCCGAGCAGACCATTTTTGCGGAGATAGCGCTTAAAATGAGATGCGTAAAACTTATCATGTTTGGTGTTACGAAATAAAACACTTTGCTGAATTTAGTTATTTCGTCGAAATATTCCGCTGTCGGTCCGATGATGTACTGATTACACGGGTCTGTCATCAGAAGCTTGATGCTGAGAGGCTTGAACGGAGAGAAAACTCCCGGAACAGGCGGATCCTGTTGGGTCAAAGTTGTTTCTTGCAACACAAAATACAAATGTGTATCCATTGCAACGAAGAATGCCAAGAGAATGGCTATGAAGAGAAAAAATAGAACTTTTCCATTGTAAAGAACGTTCAACGTGAAGTACGACATCATTTCTAGTGTTCAAAGGTTGACTTCCAAAATCCAATATGAGACAGAAATTGCTTTCTTGTATAAATGTATGTATATATATTTCTTGTATAAAATTAAAATAAATCCTATGTCCTAAATATCATTCAACCATAAAATAAATGAGAAGGTAACTGTTGCCAGACAATATATTAATCCAGTGTAATCAGAAACACAATACTGTTTGAATAGCAATTAGAAACTCAATACTGTCAATACTGTTAAAATTACTGCAGTGACTTTACAACTTAAATACAAGATCATTTTAAACGCTTCAGTAACTTGAATATTTCCATGGTTCAATTTTCTTTTTCTCCAGAATTATTGAATATGAATGATTTTGGCTGCGCCCATGAAGAAAAATTATTTTATAATAAAAAAAAATTCTTCAATTTTCAGCTATTGTTTCTACATGTTCTATATTAGTTTCTCTTCTTAGCTGATAACCATCTGGGAATATCTGACTGTTTGTTCTTATGACTGAAGCTTATAGTCCAATTGTGTAGACTGGATGTTTAATTGGTATATTTTCCCTTCACTCACTGTGCACATAAGTTTGTACCGCACTTAAGTTTGTACCGGTATGTTCCTGTAAGGTTTTTGATTGGTTAGATATTCTCAGTAGTCAGTCAGAAAGATTAATTCCTCCACTCCACTTTCTGTATTGTTGTGTTGTTTTTTCTCTTCCTCAGGTGTATTCATGGATAGTCAGGCAGCTGCAGAATGTTCTCTGAAATACACAATATATATATGATATGTATTGTATACATGTAGGTACATGCACCATTTATAAAGGTGGGTACATCAGGCACTTTCTAGAAAAATCTAAATTAAAAAAAATCCAGTTCGGACTTTGATAAAAAAATTATATCAATTAGTGTGTTTAAGGACCTTGTTAATTAAGTACTAAAATTTGAATTTACCCTATATTTTGAATGGGGTCAGGCATAAATTGCTCAAATTAACCCTGGTTGTGTAACCAGAGTCTAGCATTTCTAAATTTATTATAACTATGCCAAATGAACTTCTTTGTAAATAATTTAGCATCATCCCTATGTACCAGTTTTTCCTGAGGCTTCAAAAAGGCTATAAAAAAGATGTCGACAATGGTCGACCCCATACATATAAGAAGCTGTGCTAAATGCAGCTTAACTGGACACTTACAGACTACTTAGTACCATGCGGCGGACACACAGATGGTGACAAAAGCTCTGTAACATAGCAATAACTACGGTATACATGTATTTCAGCCATGCTATAACTGACAGATCTGGAAGTTACAGCATCATGAGCATGGCATGAGCTCTTGGCATGCACAACAACCTTTAGTGAAAACCGTAAATCTTTTGCATTATATAATATACTCTCTAATAATAGAGCTATGAAGTAAAACAAACATTTATAGCATATTTTTCTCGCAACTGTATATGCGATTAATACTGCACTCTAGGGCCTTATTTATAAGTAACAGCCTGTGAAAATTAAGCAGGTAACGAACGGCCTGTGAGAAGCATTTTAATCGCATACTCAAAAGAAAGGCTATAAATATTACTTCTTTCTTCTCATTTTTATATATGAGAGCTCAGTAATAAAAGGCTATATCAATGTGTTACACTTAATTGTGATTAGAGTGAACACGGAGATGACCCAGGCCCCTCAACTATCAGCCTACAATCCAATTGTGAACTTCCATAAGCATAAGTGGATCATACTATAATGTGAAGTAGTTTTAATACAGATAAATATTAAAAAGCTCTCCAAACTGAATGACATTTATGAGTCATACATCCTATAAGAGAGTTTACTTAAAAATGGTAGAAGCTGTATTATTTATTTAATAGTGAGAAGATTGAAGAGATCGGACCAGCCTTCCGGAAAAAATATGGGTGAGAAACCAAATCGGAATGAAGCAATCATTATGTACATTACACAATATGCGTCAAGTTTCATATTCAGTGTTCTCCCCAGGCTATTAAGGCATGTCACATTTAACATGCCTTCAGAGCCAAAATGCTTTTGCAACATGCCTTAATTTTAAAAAGACATGTAACACATTTTAATTATTTCATTTTTGTTTGGCTTAAATAAGTAAAAAACGCAATATATGAAATCACTAGCCTATTTCTTATATAAAGCAAGTGTCTCTCTAACAAACTACCCGTACATATAATAGGGGTCAGGAATAAGGATATACATTAGCTCTGAAGCATATTTTCTATGATAAAATAACACGCCTTGACAAATTTCTGGGGAGAACACTGATGTGCATATAATTATTTATATGCACTTAACCTAAAGCCCCATGATCAGTAAGCTTTACATTTGTAATTAATGTTAATGCTAAATGCTATTTTGACCTATTTTGTTTTAATAACAGTTTTCTACCTAGTGATTGCCCTATTTAAGCATGTACGAGTTGTCTCTGAAAATATAGTGAGCAGGGCCTCGATCTCTGGCAATTTTTTTCCTTTCGCAACCGATTTCGCCAAATGAAAACAGTTGGAGCCAAATTGTAGACATTGGAGCCAAAATTGGCTCAATTAAAGATAGCATATAATATTTTCGAAATTATTTTTATGTGTTTTTAAATGAAGTATGGCCCATGAATAAAGCAATTAGTAATAATTATAATCATAAAATTACTCATTTTTTTACATAAAAATAAAATTTATTAATCTGGAAATGTTTCAGTTTCGAAATAAACACTGTACATGTATACAAGTACAAAATCTTATCTAGAATTATACTGATCACTGGTTTATTTTATCATGTCGGTTATAATTAAAGCCTAATGTATACTTGACACCAAATGTGTGTATTTCTCACCTCATCATGGACACGTGTTGCCTTCTGGACTTGGAAATTATAAAGTTATTAGGCGATTATACAGGGAAAATTAAGAGGTATGACCAGACTGGAAAGTAATACACAACATTCATGACTGACATTGGATATTTCTTTCACCAATCACATTCGCCAAAGTAAATTTTTTATCGCCAATTTTATTATTTTTTTGTCTCATTTGGCTCCATTTGCGAATCCTAGAGGAGGCCCTCAGTGAGGCCTGCAATTGTGGTTTTAGGATTAAACATAAGATCAGGCTGACAGCATGTTATTTCAAAATCACAGTTAACTTGGTTAAGACTATATATTAAGTCTACAGTGTGTTATTTCATAATCACAGTTAAGACTAATTTAAGTCAGCATGTCATTTCAAAATCAGTTTAATTTAAAGACTACGTCTTGAGCACAATAAAATGATTTTCAAAGGATTTTGTAAAACTGGCATTCTTCATTGTCAATAGTATGAACTTCAAAGACAAAAGCACTTAAATCAGTGGAAGGACTCACGGTACAAACGCTTAAACGGAAACCATTTTGTGGATCAATAAATGCATTAAACACCACACCTGCACAACTGTCAGTAACAAATGCTTAATTGCCAATAATCCTTTAAGAGCACAACTTCAGGCTTTTCTTAAATCATTGATCTGCAAAGAAAATCAGTTGCAGACTCTGACAAAAAGAAAGATGTCACTGATGATCAGATTATTGAAATTCCGTTATTATCGACCAATGCGACATTATACCATAAGGGTCATTGATGCAGGCACTACATATAAAATTGGATGAATATCTGTGGATGAAGTACATGTATCACTTCCTAAATGAAGCCCATATGCCAAAAATGTAATACTGTACAATTAAATTAAGAGGAAACAGACATTAAACAATAAATACATAACTTATAATCCCCAATAAATGCCCCTCCCCTAATAAACACCCACCTCCTACCATTTTTTTTTTTTTTTTTTTTTTTTAAACTTACCAAAAGATGCCAGTTAATCTGTTTCATTCACAATGAAACACACAAAATCACTAGAAAACTTAAAATCCGATGCATTAATTGATTGACTGACATGCAGACTGGTTTTCTTGGTAAAGAAAATCATTAAATAATGTCTGATTTAAGTTAAATTATGTATTTTTGGTCTCAAATAAATGCCCCCCTTTTCAAAAATGTTACGCCCCGCTCAGTGGTTTTTTAAAATTTCACTTGTACGAGTCCTAGGACTCGCTGGGCCAAAAATCTATGAGTCCCAAAAATAAAGGAGTGAGTCCCAGGTTTTGTGGTATCGTCATACCCGAGCCAACTGAACAATTTCTCCCAACAACTGTTGTATTTGCGGATTTTGGTAGGTGGTTCAATTGCCGTAGATATACTGACTGTTTGAGCGTCATTATTGGAGGATGTACAAGCCTTTTGAATGAAACTCGAGAGTGTTTGTTGCTTTGCGTCATTGTTTAGTTTTCTCTTTGGCCCCATTTTGCAGACGATGCATCGCCAACTCGTGGAATGTTTACTTCCGCACCGTTTCGTGTTTTACTTCACCGCCGATTCCATTGGCTAATCGTATGACCATTATCCAATAATAATAGACGTTACAAAATTACGCGGAACGGTGCGAGGTTAAACATAACCCTCATCGAATAGTCAAATATGGCGGTAGACGCGGGGAAAAAAGCGACGGATTGAATTCTTACAGGGGAAATATGGCGGTAGACGCGGAGAAAAAAGCGACGGATTGAATTCTTACAGGGGAAATATGAATTACGGAACTCTTTACTTGCAATTTATGTGCGTCCCGAGAACGCACATGTTCTGACAATTTGCGTCTACGGAAATATTTGTGCGTCCTGGACGCAGGACGCAGAGGTAAAAAAATCACTGCCCGCTGGGGGTATTTATTAGGGATTATTAGAAAGCAGATCAAATTATTCCAAAGGAAGTTTAAACCGCAAGACATGAAAGAAGACGTGAAAAAGGTTTTACAAACCCGGATAAAATAACATGAATCAAACCACAAAAGTAGCTAAATGTACATAATGTACATATATTTATCCATCATGTGATCACGCCATCTCTACATAGAAATGGTATATGTTAGATAGTCGGCCAATGTTATATTGATCAATACCACTTATAAACTGCATCATTTATAAAATGTCATAAAATTTTGGTATTGAAGGCTCTTATCGACACATTATAGGTTATGGAAGAGCTAGGCTAATAGAAAGGGTCCTGCCCAAGATATCAGCGACCAACTGATTGATTGAATTGGGGTTTTAAGGCGCACCAACACATGAAAGGTTATATGGCGCCTAACAGGAATGAACATGCAAGGCTCATCCTCCATGTACATCGAGATAAAATATGGAGAACGGGCCTAGAAACTTCTCACCCTGCATGAACTGCAGAGTTGATGCAAATTCTACTGTAGACACTCCATTTACACTGGAGCCACGTTTATTTTTTTCTGCCACTGCTCTAGTGATATGAGCGAGATGGCACCTGAAACAATACAGGGGTCATGATGAAGACCTTTAATGAGCATGAACAAAAAATGATAAAATGAACATGAATTTGTGGGGATTCTACCCCTCTGCTTACCCCTCCAACGGGATCTGCAGTGGCCCTATTCTTTGCCCCGTAAACAGAGCCCCCGGGAACCACACAAAATCAGCGACCAAACTCAGTGGTGCCGGTGAGGCTTGAACCGGAGTACTCTGGAGTTTAAGTCGACTGTGCAAGAATTGAATTTCATCATAAATAAGGGGGCCGACACCATTATCAATTTTAAGTCAGACCCCTAGACCCAAACCAAAGGCTTAATGTAACTACTTTCAACCATAATTATGGAAAGTATTTATCTCCAAATAATAATTATTATTTTTAAACAGTTTCAATATGTTTTGTTGATAAAAAAGAAATAGTCTGGTTTCAATAAACTTCACTTTTATGAGGGACATTATACGAGGGGGATTCAATATGTAATGTCCATCCATCTATTTCTTTGTTAATATCATCGTGAAACTCGTGCAGTTTAAATGATTGCATGGTTCAATGCATAACCAATACAATGATACCAAATTCTTATTGGTCCGATGAATATAAGTCAATATTCAATGCAGTTGAAAACACCCAGTCATATACACTGCATTAGAAATGGTAGGGAAAAGAGCTTCAAATAGTGACCAAATAAGGAGCTATATCAAAGTGCGCTATGGACTTGGGTTTAAAGCATGTGCCATATGTAATGAAATATGCACTGTTTATGGACATAATGAAGTCTTGTATAGGACTGTTGATAGGTGGATTAAGAAATTCAAAAGCGGGCAACAGCATGTTAAAGATGACCCAAAGCCAGGCAGAAAACGTTCTGTAGTGACCTCTAAAAACATTGAAAAGGTCAAGAATTACTGCGCAAAGATGCAAGATATACCATTAAGGACATAGCTCGCATTGTGGGCATTTCAACGGGGTCGGCTTTTTTCATTCTGAAAAAGGTATTGAAAGTAAGAAGGATTACAGCGCGCTGGATCCCACATTTGCTAACGGATGAGCAAAAGCAACAACGTCTGAAAACAGCCCGTAAACTTCTGAAAATGTACCCGAAGTATGACAGTCGGCGTTTTGCAGATGTTGTGACAGGTGACGAAACGTGGGTACATCTTTTCGAGCCCCAATAGACAATAAAATATGGGCTACTAAACATACACATAGACCTTCAATTGCCAAAACAACAATGAGTGTTAAGAAGGTGATGTACGCAATTTTCTTCAACAACCAAGGACCTGTAGTACAAGTGCCTGTTCCAAGACGGCGGACTGTTACTGGAGCATTCTATAAGCAGAACGTTTTGCAAAAGGTCAAGAAACACTATTTAAAATGCCGTCCTGCGACCGGAATGAAAGGTGTGCGTCTCTTACACGACAATGCGCCAGCCCACAAGTCCGCTGTAGTAACAACATTTCTCAGTAAGGAGAAAGTGACAGTGGTCCCCCATCCACCGTATTCCCCAGACCTTGCGCCCTGCGACTTCTTTCTGTTTCCCAGACTGAAGAGGCACCTCTCTGGGTGGCGTTATGCATCACGTAAGGCAGTCGGCTCAGCGGTATTTCAGTGTCTGGCAGGTATACCCAAAGAGGACTACGCTGGGGCTTTCCGGAAGTGGATTGAACGACTGAAGTTATGTATTGCTGCTCGTGGAGATTACTTTGAAGGCATGAAATAAAAAAGTACTTAAAAATATGTGTTTCTTGTAATTAATATTCATATGGACATTACATATTGAATCCCCCTCGTAATAACTGTACAAGTGCGTACGATTTACCTCAATAGAAATGGCTATTTTACGGTTTGATCATACACTGACAATATTTATCTTTCTTGCACTTAATATATTTATCAATACCAACATCCCAAGGCAAGCTATTGTTGGTACTATAGCAACGTGAAAATAAATGTAAATATAAGAATTGATTCGCAAATTTGCAGCATCGAACATTTGTGAATCAATTCTTAAATTGAAATATTTTATAAATCAAACCCCTAGATAAGATTATTCACCTGAAAGTATGACTCAATTCATAAAATGGTTAATCTTTTAGAACATCCCTGTTTGTTACTTCATAGTATACATGGACAATCTCACATGAGTGCGGCCTGTGCCTGTTTAATATTAAATGAGTTGGATAAAATTATGTGATGTGAGGCTGTGCCAAGCATGATATCTATTTTATCCAACAAGTTTAAAAAACTCAATATTCATACAATGTGAGATTCTGTTAACGACACAACTAAAAAAAAACTCATGAACAATAATTATTATTTGTAGCTGCCTATAGATGATATATAACATTGTCATTATGATGACGTCGCATGTTTGTATGACGTTGTATGTATGACGCTGAACAAAGGAAGCACTTCGGTGATTTCCGTAATCGGATATTTAAACGGTTACGGAAATTGACGAGAACATTTTGATATACTCGGAGTCGAATGAAAGCCGAATCATCGTTTGTTCTTTATCGTTCAGATTAAGAACGAACGATGATTCAGCCTTCATTTGCATATTTATTAAATTATTACACTAGTGTAATATGGCAAATATATCATAACTTTATAACACATACTCCCAAACCGCGAGTTATATGATAAATGCACATACATGTAAACTATAATAAAAGTTATCCTATAAATAATTTCACCAATTCACTTTGAAAACTCCCTTTAACATTGTTTTATGTGAACACAAATTCAATCATTTACTCTAGAATCTACATGTTGGGTAATAAAAAAGAAATGAATGAATATTCCCAAGGTGTTGATTGGTGCCTTTGTTGCACTAAAAAATAATTCTTTCCTATTAAACTTGTTGTGTATGATATGTTATGTGACAGCTAACTAGGTATACTATATAGAAATGATTACATTTATGTCTGTAGTTCGTCATGCATGCATAGCTAACTGGGATTATTTATGTGTGCATAGCTAACATTGGGGTTATAGCTATGCATGCATAGCTAACTGGGCTTAGTTATGCATGCATAGCTCACCCAGGAGAATTCAGCACATTAAACATAAAACATACCATAACACCTTAGTAATATTCATTCATTTCTTTCTTATTACCCTAGATTCTAAATAAAATAAATTCTAGGTTCACATAAAACCCTGTTCTTTCCCTATATATTTATATCATTAAATCACCAAAAACGTCATGGAATTTTATTATATCCAGAATACAATCGAAAAAAATAAATTGCAAGAGCATTGGCAAATTTGTTATCCACATTCATATTGCTTGTTTGTTCTGTCGACTGGCACGCCTACAGAGTTTTGATAATACATTATTTGTATATATATCTATATACAACATGATAATACAATATTTGTATAACAGTATTATATGAGGATTTAATGCTATTGGACTTATTCTGGATGGGCCACTTTTGGATTTTGTCGGTCACATGATGTAGTCCTGTACAACATGTACAATGTTCGGCACGTGCAACTCGGACAATGAAATCTAGTGTTCAGCAACGTTCAGGGAAAATGACCTGTACTGTTTGTACCTACATGGAAAGCCCGTTTATTTTTGTGTTACTGCACGTTTCTTTATTTTGCCTTTTACACGCCTCCTTTTCAAAAAGTTGTTGTTGTTTTTTAAATATTTTGTAGTTTCTATTCTCTTGACCAGTGACGTTAAGCTAGCTTTTACTAATGACACTACCCCTCAGTTTTGATAATAAACACACAACTTATTTACCAGTGAATTGCCTTCTCTTAAAGAAAAATTGCCTCATTCTGTTATCTGATTGGCTGCAATTCTAAGTTCTGAACAGTCTTACATGTAACTTAATCAGTTGTAAAAAACAACAGTGACAGGTGTCCAAGTGTTTCAGACGTAGATCGTGCAGACAATGTCAAACACTGCCTCCAGCCAAGTAAAGATACTTATCTACATTAAAGTGTCCACAACACTCAACTTGACAACAGCAAAGATTTGGTCAAGGCAAATGAACAATATACTTAATGGATATATATTTCTTGCACACCAGATAAGGCTATAATCCATGTTTTACATGGGGGATGGAATATAAGAATCTTTCATGGGTATCCGGTGAAGATAGGGAATTCCAACACGAGGTAGAAGTGCTTTTATCGGAACCGAGGCTCTGCCGAGGTTCCGATTAAAACAGTTATACCGAGGGTTGGAATTCCCTATCTGAATCGAATACCCATGATAGATTCTTTTTCTTGCATATCAGAGACATGTTGCGCGTTGACGCCGCCAGCTACTAAAGTTTTGCATGTTTTCCTGCATAACGGATGTTGGCGCGCTTGAATTTTATCTCGCCCCGATAAAATGACGGATATCCTTGTCCGATATGCAAGAAAGTCTTATCTTTCACGCATGCACCAACATTTGGTATACAGAAAAACAAGCAAAATGTTAGTAACTGGTGGCATCAACGCACAACAGGTCTCTGATATGCAAGAAAAAGAATCTATCATGGGTATTCGGTTCAGATATGGAATTCCAACCCTCAGTACGTGTTTTAATCGGCAGAGCCTCAGTCCCGATAAAAACACTTATACCTCGGGTTGGAATTTCCTATCTTCACCGGATACCCATGAAAGATTCTTATAATATACACTGTATTCGACCTAATTATCGCACATGCCCTGCCTATAACGGCACAGTAAGGGCATTTCCGAGTCATCAAATTATCGTCATTTTAAGCACACTGTGTTGTGTAAGTGATCTCCCTTTGCATCACGTTGAGAAAACTACAAAGTTACTCACCTTCTAATTGTTCAAGAGCGATCCCAAAGCCAGGGAATCTATTAACTAAAATGGACCAATTTCGAATTTAAAAGCAAGTTTGCTTCAATCTACTTCTTCCTAACTTTATTCACTTTCAAATTTTGCCTTTTGGATATACTCATATCCAAGATAAATGCGCGGGGATTTAATGTATATGTTAATGAGGAAGCATCTTGCAGAATCGTCTTTGCTTGTTTTTTTTACATGGCCATTTGTTTGTTTGTTTGTATGCTGATTTACATCATTTTCAACACATATGTAAGGTTATATATGATGGTCGATTTTTTGTGGCGGAGGCTGACCACCCACTTTTCGAATAGGTTGGTACTTACTTGCCAAATTGATGAATTATTATATATAAGTAGAATAGAATGGAAAGTTGTTTAACGGCTCATCAACACAGTATAGGTTATTTAGAGCCGCCCCAGAGAGAGGGGAAGGATACATAGGAATCCGGGAACCGTGTCCTACTCTTATTATCGAATAGATTCCTATGATTCTTTAACGTGCTCGGAGGATAGACCGATACACGGGACCGCCCGGTTTCCGTCCCCATCCGACGGACGAGGCTAAGGGAAAGTGTCTGCCCAAGAACACACCGGCGAAAAAGTAGAATAGAAAAATATACATGTATATATGCTGTTTTGGTCAACATACACATTCCGTCAAACTTTGCGAGTACTATAACACATGGACAGATACCATAGTTCTATGATGGTCTTAAAGACTTCAAACTGCCAACAGGGCTATTTTAACCTATTTAAGTTTGGAAATTCCCAATTCTGGGGTAAAAAATTCTCAATCTTAAAAAAAGTGACACAGTTTACAAAGTTTGTATGTTAAAGTAAATAAATACTAAAACCTGATTGATATAATACATAAACATGATAAAACATACATTTTAATGAAAGTTTTCCCTTAAAAAATTCCCCTAAACAGCAAAAATCACGCTATTTGCACAGTCTCGTGCTTCTTTTTCCCAAAATCAGCAGGCCTTGGCATTTTCCCAATTTTCTTGAAAAAAGCCCTGGCCAATACTACATCTTTTTATCGAATTTTCATCATTAATTGTTATTTTTAGATTTAAACAATTTAAACTGAACAATTTGTGAATAAAATATATATGGAAACTCACACCTGCATGAGTTTATGTATACTTGTACAGCTATGATGTTGTATAACAAATACTGTCCAAGAAGAAAAAGAAAAAAAACTACCTTCTATTACCTTTTTTAATCTTACTGAAAAACTGTGGCATTAATTCAAACAAAGTATATGTCAATTCAGATACCGGTAAATTCCAGTTATAATCCCATCGTATGTTTAAATCACCCCAGTATGAGTATTATAACTGATAAAGAAAGTTTGACAGTCAAGTCATTTGTTTAACTTCTGGTCTGGCCTGTGCCATGTATGTAACAGGCCATGTATGTATATATATCACTAGGCATACAAATGATCGCTTATCATTTACGGTCAAGTACATGAGTGTATGTTAGTTGTTTTTACATCACTTTCAACTATCTTTCAATTACATAATCAGGTGAATGAAATACCATGCACTCCTACACCACACCATCACCCCAGATAGACAAATATTTATTCTATTCTTCAGTTACCATGTCTGCATACATCCTGTTGTCTTCCATCCCCTTCCCAACACCCTCCTCTCAACCTCCATCTCCAATGAAAATATTGTATTATTTTTGGTTTTTTCCCTATTCAGTAACACTTCACTTCCCCTCCCCACCCTCTTGAAGTTATATTATTTCTGGCCACAGTCACATGGTGAAGTCACTTTATAATGACACTGGCCCGACCATTTCCCACTAGCACGTCCCTGGTGCATCTGTATATATACATGCATATGGGAAGCCATAACCGTCAAAATGTGGATATTTACAAACCATTCAATGACAGGCCATTTAATTCAACATGAAGTCATTTGATGACGTACATATTGATTAGATAAACTCGGTTCATTCGTTACAAAGTGAATTGATACGGTTCAAAGTGAAATGATACGATGTAAAATTTCAAACCATACGACGCAAAGTCATTTGATGACGTACATATTGATTCGATGCGACGTGTAAACTCGGTTCATTTGTTACAAAGTGAATTGATACGATGTAAAATTTCAAACCATACGACGCAAAGTCATTTGATGACGTACATATTGATTCGATGCGACGTGTAAACTCTGTTCATTCGTTACAAAGTGAATTGATACGGTTCGAAGTGAAATGATACGGTATAAACTCGGTTCATTCGTTACAAAGTGAATTGATACTGTTCGAAGTGAAATGATACGATGTAAAATGTCAAACCATACGACGCAAAGTCATTTGATGACGTACATATTGATTCGATGCGACGTGTTAACTAGGTTCATTCGTTACAAAGTGAATTGATACGGTTCGAAGTGAAATGATACGATGTAAAATTTCAAACCATACGACGCAAAGTCATTTGATGACGTACATATTGATTCGATGCGACGTGTAAACTCGGTTCATTCGTTACAAAGTGAACTGATACGGTTCGAAGTGAAATGATCGGGCGAAAACACAGTCGGTGCGATGCAAACGCAATCCGTTCGACAGAAACTGATTTCATTACGTGCAAAGTGAAACGGTGCGACATCTGGCGGCGATATTTGCCACATCACTTGCAGGGTTATTTCCCCTACATAATGTATGATAAATCAAAGTACTAAAAGTACTGAGAATGCAAGGTTTGATAGGAAAGACTGTATGGATATTTGCACGATCAAATTTCCATAAATTTTACATAGTTTAAACCAACTTGGCGATCTTTGGCGACCTACCAAAATCTTAGAGGGTCAATCCATTCCATATATATTGTGATCAATTGTCATTAAACTGTTTCAAATCTAGACTAGAATATTATTTTATGAAATCGCTGATGGATAGACAGATTTCTGATTTGTGTTCATGGCCAAACTGTCACTCAAGATGACTTCCATGTCTAAAATTATGTCATTTACAGAGTGGCGTGTATTAAGTAGTCTTCCGGGAACAAGATGCACAAGAGGGCCTGTATAACTCTACTGGCTTGAATAGTCTAAGGCCGAAAACAGTTTTTGTCTCGCCTATTCGAAGAAAAAAAGAGACATAGGTGTTGCTTCTCCGGCGGCGGCAGAGGCGTCAACATTCAAGTTTTGCGTTTAGGTCATTTTCTCACAAACTGTATGCACTAGACCTTTCAAACTTTGCTTGTAGTTGTATCTTGGGTGGTACATTGCAACGTGACAAAGCAAATGTGGAACTGACCTTGACCCTCCAAGCAAAGGCAGATAACTTAATAATTTTTAGGTTCAACTTTTGCGTTTATGTCACTTTTTCACAAACTGTATGCACTAGACCTTTCAAACTTTGCTTATAGTTGTATCTTGGGTGGTACATCGCAACGTGATAAAGCAAATGTGGAAGTGACCTTGACCCTCCAAGCAAAGGGCAGATAACTTAATAATTTTTAGGTTAAACTTTTGCATTTAGGTCACTTTTTCACAAACTGTATGCACTAGACCTTTAAAACTTTGCTTATAGTTGTATCTTGAGTGGTACATCACAACGTGACAAAGCAAATGTGAAAGTGACCTTGACCCTCCAAGCAAAGGGCAGATAACTTAATTGTTACCTTCAACTTTTGCGTTTAGGTCACTTTTTCACAAACTGTATGCACTCTTTGCTTATAGTTGTATCTTGAGTGGTACATTGCAACGTGACAAAGCAAATGTGGATGTGACCTTTACCATCCAAGCAAAGGGCGGATAACTTTAATTGTTACATTTACATCACTCTCTCATGAACTATAATTATGCACTAGATGTTTTAAACCTAATTTATAGCTTAATCTTTGGAAGAAAACATATTCTATTTTGACATAGTTGTGTCTTGGGTAGTGCATCTTTTTGGATCCATGGATTTCATCTATGACCTTGACCTACTTTCTGGAGCTGATGATTTTTAGCTCTACTGGCCAAGGGCCTTCATTTTTCATCCGATCTTTACAAAACTTTAACATATTGTTAATATCAATGAAAGCTCGCACAAGTTCGAAAACCAGCCAGATCGGACTAGTAACAGCGGAGTTATGGCCCTTGATTTAGTTAAAAAATGCTATATTTTGCCTCGTTAATACGACAGGGCTTTCATTTTTCATCTGATCTTTACCAAACTTTACCAGATGTTTTGCCTGTTTTTTATTATTAGTATATTTTCTTTTATTATTTGTACATTTTTTTGTTTAAATTTGTTTTAAATATATATATAATTTTTTATTTATTTTTTTATTTTTTTTTTTATTTTTTTTTGAGTATTTTTTTTTTTTTTTTTTTTTGTATTTGATATATTTATTGGTTTATTGTTTTAAAGGTTTTTTGTTTATTTTTTTGTTGTTGTTTTTAAAAAAAATATATATATTTTTTTTTTTATTATTTTTTTTTATTTCATTATTTGTTTTCGGTTCGTTGATTTTTGATGGAGTAACGGCCCCTTGACATTTTTACTTTTAAATTTCTTTTTGGCTCTACTCCTCCTAAAGCCTTGTTGGATTTCGACGAAACTTGGCAGGAAGCATCGGTAAGATGTCTAGTTGTGCATATCGCGCTTTTTCCCAGTTCGCTGATTTATGACGGAGTTATGGCACTTTCACATTTAAATTTCTTGTCGGCGCTACTCCTCCTAAACTTTCTACAAAATTTGGCAGGAAGCCTCAGTATGATGTCTAGTTGTGCAAATCGCGGTTTATCAATGAAATCTCGGACAAGTTCGAAAACCAGCTAGATCTTGTTAGTAACGACAGGTTATGGCCCTTGATTTGCGGAAAAATGCTATATTGTATTTCCTTTGTTAAATCTGTAGTTACTTCATTTTTTATCTGATCTTTACCATATTTGTTTAGAATGTTAATATAACCCCGTCCCCCACCACCCCGCCCCATTTTTATAAAATTTCATTCATAGAAGTGGGACAAATTAAAAAATACCCATGCCAGACTAGACACAGCAGACTTATTTCCCATGATTACCAGGTGAGCGATCTAAGGCCATCCTATCCCTGTTGTTTTTGCAATGTTTGAAAAAAAATACTGATTGGAATTTTATGTCGACAACCCTTGATGTAAGAGCCGTTTTAGCCAGTAGAGCATCCACAGGCCCTCTTGGGCCTCTTGTTTTTAATAGAATGGCATTTTACTTTTAAACAAATGCACTTAAATGTCATCTCAGCAAACGGCAAACTCCATTGTTTTTAGTTACTAAAATGTTTACAACCTCATTTAAGCATCATTGACCGTTTTATTTTTAAGTCCAGCCCCCCACACCCGATTACCGGCAGCCGTAGGCACAGTTCGGCAGCCGTAGGCACAGTTCCCGGTAAAAACAAAACAAGTTTCAAAAGGGTAAATAAATCTAGTTTTATGACTTGTTAGCCTAAAACTATTAGAAAAGTGAATCGGCAATTTGGAAGGAATGTTGTGTATGTCACCTGATTCCCGTGAAATTTGAACCGATATTACGCGAGTTACGGTAGGTTAAATGTTGAAATTAAGCTAAGAAATGTGATTGTAGAAAGTTAGAGACCTGGTACTCGGTAAATAGTCATGTTTAAGAGATTTCAGACATACTGCCATTAAATATAATCTTTCCTGAATAAACAGTCCAAATTTTAGCCCACAGAACATTTTATTAAAATAATTGTGGGTTTTTAAACACGACCGGGTATTGAAAAATGGCAGGAGTACGCTACAGTTCCATTATTTATTGGCAGGTAGCTAGTACAGTTCCGAAAAATGGCAGGCGTATGGTACAGTTCCAAAAAGATCGGACGCTAAAGTCTTTTCTCCTTTGGTATAGTGGTGTAATTTCGAAAACACTAATGAAGAAGTACTGTATATAGAATTATATACATCTTCGGTCCTTCCTTAAACATTTAAGAAAACCCACCAACCGTAGGGAAACGTGAATATAGGCTCGTTTGAACCTTCATTCCGACGGTACAGTACAGAGAAAGATACGTTTTAATAACAATCGTATGTTGTGCTGAGTTACGTCCCCTTTTTATAATTCACCATTTATGATAACAGGCGTTTGGTATCTAGATGTTTTGGAATAGATTGCTTAATTTGATACACAACATTCCTTCCAAATTAGAATGGCCGATTCACTTTTCTAATAGTTTAAAGCTAGCAAGTCATAAAACTAGATTTATTTACTCTTTTGAAACTTTTTTTTTTTACCGGGAACTGTGCCTACGGCTGCCGAACTGTGCCTACGGCTGCCGGTAATCGGGTGTACCCCCGTTAGGCGAGACATGTGAATCCACGGATTTCTTAAAATATCAAAGGCTATAACTCTGATGTGTCTAGTCTGATGCAACTGGTTTTGAACTTGTCCAAGTTCAGTGGCGTAACCTAGAAAACGTCTTCTGCTGCAAGGACAAATAACGTAACAAGAGGCACTACCCGTTGATTCAACTTCTCTATGTCTGTCCCACACATTGAAAAGAAACTTTACTGTAGTATTAACTAAAAAAAAAAAAATACAAATCTAGCTACCTAGCTACCGTATTTTACATTGTATAGTACGCAGTTTTTTACTTCTTTTAAGGTTTCCGAAAGTGGGGTGCGTACAAATTACAATACAAGGAAACAATACAATAAGCTTTTTTTCTTGCATTTTATTTGCAGAAAATCGATGTTAGACTGGAGAAAATCGCCGATAAAAACATCGGGGACGAAAGACAGACATTTGTGAATGCCGATAATACTTTATTTTTCGTTATTTACTCGCTCTATACAAGTAATTAATTGACTTAATTCGACTTAGAAATGAATAAAGTTTATTATAAAGCTTGTTTTTATATAAAATTGTTGCAGAATCTCAATAAATGCTAGCTCGAAGAACAGTGACAAGGTTTAATTGTTTAATTAACCAACAGCAAGAAATAGTGTATGCTTAAATACTTTACAAACACAAGCATGAAATATTGTATGCTTAAATATTTGCAAACACATTACCATTTATACATTCTCTTGTAGTATTGCTTAGAGTTTGTTTTTTTAAATCTATGATGCTTTCCCAATAATTTGCAACAATTTCCATCAGAATTTTAAATGCTGTGAATTGCCAAATCCTTGTCACAATATATTTGGAATGGATTGACCCTCTAAGATTTTGGTAGGTCGCCAAAGATCGCCAAGTTGGCTAAAACTATGTTAAATTTATGGAAATTTGATCGTGCAAATATCCATACAGTCTTTCCTATAAAACCTTGCATTCTCAGTACTTTTAGAACTTTGATTTATCAAATATTATGTAGGGGAAATAACCCTGCAAGTGATGTGGCAAATATCGCCGCCAGATGTCGCACCGTTTCACTTTGCACGTAATGAAATCAGTTTCTGTCGAACGGATTGCGTTTGCATCGCACCGACTGTGTTTTCGCCCGATCATTTCACTTCGAACCGTATCAGTTCACTTTGTAACGAATGAACAGAGTTTACACGTCGCATCGAATCAATATGTACGTCATCAAATGACTTTGCATTGTATGGTTTGAAATTTTACATCGTATCATTTCACTTCGAACCGTATCAATTCACTTTGTAACGAATGAACCGAGTTTACACGTCGCATCGAATCAATATGTACGTCATCAAATGACTTTGCGTCGTATGGTTTGAAATTTTACATCGTATCATTTCACTTTGAACTGTATCAATTCACTTTGTAACGAATGAACCGAGTTTACACGTCGCATCGAATCAATAAGTACGTCATCAAATGACTTCATGTTGAATTAAATGGCCTGTCATTGAATGGTTTGTAAATATCCACATTTTGACGGTTATGGCTTCCCATACATGCAGGGTTCCGGAAATACGGTTGCCCGACGCCCAGGGCAAGTGGATTTTGGGTGCGGGCAAGTGACCTTCGCAAATCTGGTTGCCCGCACTTGCCCGACGGACATTTCCATTCCAGAACAAATCAAGTGGCAAACTAGCCATATCAGAATCTCATTTTGATAACTAAATAAAACTTGCAGGTGTTTTCCGCCGCTAGCGATTGTTAATAAGATCAAACAACTTTCGGTACAATCAACAATCTCGCCCCAGGCAGCTTAATTTGTGGCATATTTTCAATAAACGACCTAATTAACCCACACGCGCATTTCACACCGTTTGAAAACAACACCGTATTACAATTTATCCTGACACGACCGTCAGACGTGTTTCCATCGCCCAATGAAATCGCGGTAATTATGTCCGTGACCTTCCAACCATACATTCAGAAATCTCTGAACATCATTTTTGAACCTTCCACCAATCAAATCAGTAAACTCTTTCTTAATTTGCAAATTTAATGTGTCAAAATAATGATTGACAGACCCACGTGACGTCACGTTTTTGTTTAGATAATTTTGCCGAAGGTTTTTCGTAACGAAAATACATTTCTTTTACTTGAAGCACTCGTTTATCAACGCGCTTTTATGAGGAATCTGGTGTATTTCATTGATATAATCTGTAATTAAACGTATATGGAAGTGCATACTACACAAATAAGTTGCATAACTTAGCGATATGCGCATGTCATGGGTTTTCGCGATTTCAGAACCAATCACGGAAACTTTTTCTCAAGTTTTGAACTTTCGCTTTTGATAAATAAGGTTACTGCTACTACTTCTTAAACAATTCCTAGGGAACCCTAGTAAGGGAACCCCTACTCATGCCTCTTGCTTTCATCTAATTCCCTTTAGTGAAATTAAAAAGCCGTAGGAACGTTACCATGGTTGCAGAAATTTGGGGCCAAGTGAATATTTTTAAAAACGTTTTTGTCTTGTTTTTTTGCTTGTCGCACATTTAAATGAATACAATAGCTTCTTTTTTTCTGTCAACTGGTTAATTGTACACACTGTGACATTACAAGTTCCATACAGTAGCTGCCAAGCAATTTTTTTGGGATGGTCATCAAAAATGATGGGGTTGTGTGTGTGGTGATTGGTGGGGTGGGAGGGCGGAATAAAATGAGGTTGTATACCGTCTCATCATTTTATGATTTAAGTAACACAAAGATGTAATAGACACAAAAGAAGAAAATGCAACCATTTGATTTTTTTATATGAATAAATACAATGTATTAACTAATTCATAAAATACATCCTCCCTTTCTTTTCTAACTAAGTATAATTGTCCAAATTATGCGGCGGTCCGTCCCGTTTAACACGAATAATGGTACAGCGCCAATTTTTGGGGAAATTATGTGTTCTTAAATGTGGGGCAAGTGACATTATGGGCAGGGCAAGTGACTTTTGAAAATCCACTTGCCCTGGGCAAGTGGATTTTCAAAATATTTCCAGAACCCTGACATGTATGCTGCACTTCAAGCAAGGGAGCAACTAGTTCCCAGGGCACGAAAACTCCACTCATCCGCTCGCCATGAGGAGTGCTCATTGATGCAGGACGAGTAGAAATTCAGATAAATTCTTTAACAATTTATCATTTTGACCATTCAAGAATTATGTTGAACGAGTAACTCAGAAACAAATTTTCTTGCCCTGTTTCCATTTTATGAGTCTTTGCTGTTACAGGGTAGGGGATTGAACCCATGACCTCGCACTTGTGAAGCGTACTCTCTATCGCTAAAACACCGCTGCGGTCATTCACCCTCAAATTCAATCTGTATTCTTGTCAATGGCCTATAGACCATGATAGACTAAGCATAGTAAATAGATAACAGGTATAATAAATGATTCAATGCATGATGACGTCTAGTCTCCGAATCTACATGTGCATTATCTGCAGACAGGAGATAAATTATGGGGTGTTAGAATGAAAAAGTGTATAATAACCCCTTTATTATTATTGTAAGCTAGCGGTTGGAATTTTACATTTGAGTTAGAATGGGGAATGGTAATAAGCAAAAACGACAATGATAAAGATGAAATGATAACTGGAAAGGAAAATCATGTTCTCAATGGCCATTTAACTCTTAACCCCATCATATATATAAAGCTAAATAAAATTATACCTGAGTTTACTGTAACCTGACCGACACTCTGAAAAAAAAATCAATTTCGCGGTGCGGTTTTGATAGCGTGTGAATTTCACGGTATATAGTGCACAGGTATAACACAGTCAAAATGGCGTCGCACGACGATGGTGCAATTTTCACTTTTGCGGTGCGGTTTTGACAGCGTGTGAATTTTACGGTACACAGTGTACAGGTATAAAACAGTCAAAATGGTGTCTCCCACTCCCAGTGATGTTTTAGCTGTACAGTTTCAAAAATGCCAGCACATGGAAGCGCTCATGTTATGGCGTGCACTCTCCATAAGTATCGATTGTTGAATTGTTTGACAAGTACCACAAACAGGTCGGTAAATGCCCACAGTTCCAGGCCACCTGTCGTACCGATATAAAATCGGACGAAACATTTAATGTGGAAGGGCATCTGACAATAGGTGACCTTGTTGGCATGGGTATAAAGTCATACATTCAGGAAGAGCATGGAAGTCAAGTCACTCATAACTTGTCAGGCCCCACTGGAGATCACCCTGTATCGAGCTGGACTGATCCTAGCCGACTCATGTGCACAGTGTGCTGCGGTTGGAGCTGACCCTCTTCCGGACTTGCGGAAAAAATTTAAACCTCTTTTACCGGGGATTACCCCTTTGCAAGAATTGCAAGTGTTTGGGAAAAGAGCCAGTTATTGCCAGGCCTTTTGGGAAACAATAAAACACACAATTTCATATTGTTATCTATTGTAGTTTTTAAAATACCACATTTTCCCATTCATCAAAGCTCACCGTCACCTTAAAGATGAATGGCAGTGTTTTTTTATGTGTTTTGTGAATGCAGCCTGTGCCCATCCCATTGTGAAAAATAGCGGCATTTTTCTAGAAATTGTGTAAATTTTCAGTTTAATATCCCTTGGTTTTAAGTTTTGTTTTTGGTAAATACAGACTAGTTTTGACACCAGCTTATATTAAGACTAGTATCCTTTAATACTGGTCTGTATTTACCCAAAAAAACAACATTTTTTTTCCAGATTGTGAATTTTTTGGATAAGGATACTTTTTGGAATTGTGAATGGGGCCGAAATTCGGCCCCAAATTAGGAATAAAAAAACACTGAATGGCCACCCTTTTTTTTAGTATTATCAATAAACAAATTTAACTCTTAAACATCATACGAACATTTCTTGATAGTCTCGGAGAAACATACATTGAAAAACGCTACTAAGTTGTATGTAAAAATAAGCATTATTTGCATGACGTAGATACTACTTTTACCACTGCATGACAGCATGGGGAAATGAGGTAAATCCGAATTGTATAGCTGCACAACTATTGTCAGATAATTGATAAATACATTTAACTGTGGATTAATTTACCTATATTCAAAGTTTTCTACATCATCAAATAAAATCTTATTCTCGCTTTTTACATATATTGCAATGTGTGAATTGTAAACATGTATTGTTGTGTATTGATTTCGATTTACATAAACATGTTTATGAAACAAAACATGGCTGGCGAACTTCACCAAAAAAAACAAAAAACGTCTAACTACCTACCCTATTTTTTTCAGCAATGTTACAGTAAACACAGGTATAATTTTATTTTGCCTAATGGACAGTTCTTTCTTTCAATTAAGACCATTCCATTTATGTGACAAAGGGGTGTTTTGGGAGAAATGACTGATCAGCAGACATTGTAAACCTTGCAGGCTGATCTGGGTTTACAATGGACGCAAAGGCCATTATAGTTGTGCTTATCGGCTGAACTCAAAATCATGGTATTCAGTTTCCTGTTCCAATTGGGGGAATTCTTCCTCCTGCACGGAATGACATACGGCTGCCAACTGGGGCCAGTATTGGTCACACGACCAACTCATGCTCTCCTATAACCTAAACCTTATCCCTCAAAAACTGGCCTATAAAATATGTTTTACATACTAAATAAACTAGAAAATATATACACACACCAGTCCACACATCAGCTCTTTTAAAACATCATAAACATCCCTAGAAAATAAATTGTCAAAAAATAATAATTTGCTCAACTTGAAATAAACATGGATAATGCAGCTGTTAACTTTCATATGGCAAACCCACTTGTTTGTTTGAAAATGGGTTCATATTTAATACTAAGGCCTAAAAAAAAATATGTGTGTTTCTTGTTTCACCCTGTCAAAAAGTTAGGGTAGGTAGGTAGGAAAAAGTTGTTTTTTCAAGATATTTTTTTTATATATATTGTTCGCATATATTATGCCATTTTTGTACTAAGGCAACTTCTTGATAACCTTTGCAAACAGTTTGGATCCAGATTAGATGCTTAACAACTCTGGCTAATAAAATTATCATTTGAATAAAAATATTCATGATATTTGTTGTTTGATTGTAATATTTCCTTTTTTTTTATGCTAAACATATTTAGGGTCGGCGGTGAAAAAGTAGAGTCGGTCGGGAAACCGGAAACACACATATTTTTTTGTTAGGCCTAACTACTAAATAGGTCATGGTTTCTTTTTTAAGTAAGGAATTCAGTCTTCATTTGATTACACCATGGAGAAATATAGTCATGCGTATGCTTTGTATTTAGTGGTTATACATGTACACCTAAATGTTTTTAAAGTTGTATACATACCAAACAGTAGCCTTATTCAGAGTTAATAAATGCCTGTCATCCAATTCCATGTGAAAAACGCACTACCTTTAAACAGTGGAAATTATACAATTTTGGTAATGGTAAATTGTAAATGGTTTTGTTTACATTTTATAACTGATTAATTTTCATATCCCAGTTAACACCCAGAACATTTCTATGACACACAGTAAAACTGCAAAATCTGGTTAAAACCCCCTCCTCCCAAAGTCCTTCCTTTCCACCCCACCCCCTGCAAACTACCCACCCCCGTGTGCGAAGCGAACCCCACACTTTCTCCTCTCGACCACCCCACACCCACTCCCTTTTCATTTCACTTTTTCTCCCCCCCCCCCCACACACCAATCAAAGGGTATTATCCCTCGCCCTCGTGTGCGAAGCGAACAACTGCTCCCCCACCCCCATTTTCCACATCCACCACCCCTCCCCCAGGCCACACCAAAATCTACCCCCACCCCATCACCGGTTGATTTGACCTTCCTTAGAAATAAGAAAGCATTTGAGTTAAAAATCGGAAAACAATTAAGACAATGATTAATCCCAACGGTGGAAGACTGGGTTTCAAAACTTCTCCCAGATGTTTCATAAAAAATAAAAAGATAATTTTTTAGAACAAGTAGAAGTTTCAACTTTGGTCACTAAACTTCCTTTCTTAAGACAAAAGGTTATGTGAAAATGGCAGACTACTTATTCCATTACCGTTAGTACATACGATACACATCCGTTCGTCTAACATAAACTGTTTAATTACCTTTATATTGTGAAAATTGTCGGCACATCTCTTTATCCGACACTATGTGGGCGCAGCCATTGAATTAAATTATCTTTCGCTACAACTCGGACTCATTAAAACCAACGTTTGAAAGGGAAACTACCAATACTGTCCGAATGCATTATTTTTTAAAATGACGTCATATTCCAATAGTGTTGACTAAAAAATAGCTGTATGTAGCCTAACATATTAATGATACATTATATATTTGTGACAACCACACATCATGTAGCTTTATCACGTTATAAATTATGTATTGCACAGACCCATATACCTACATAAGTATATCCATGACAGACCCAAGGATTTGTACAATAAGATTGTACAAATCCTTGACAGACCTTATTAGTTATTGGGTTTGTTACTGACCCCTACAGAAATATATGGGGTCAGTAAGATTTATAGGGGGCGAGGCGATAGCCGATTATGAGACTTTCACAGTCCACAACAGAGGCAAGGGGGTGGGGGGTTGGGGGTTAGTGGGTGGGGTTGGGGGGGGGGGGTGGAGGACAACATATATGTGTAAGAAGCTATGTAAGAATTGACCAAAACAACACAGAAATATGGTAAAACAAAAATAGAAATATTTCGAGTGGGGGAGTGGGCAAGATAGCTATGTGTAAGAATTGACAAAAACAACACAGACATATGTAAAAAAAAAAAAAAAATAGATTAAAATATTCTAGTCTCGAGTGTGTGGTGGGGGAGGGTGGGGGCGCGGGAGGGGAGGCAGGAGGGAGGGAGGGGGCAACATGTGTAAGAATTGACAAAAGCAACACAGAAATATGTAAAAAAAAACAAGTGGGGCTTGGGAGGGGGAGGGGTAGAGGCGGGGTTGGGGGGGGGGGGGTTGAGGGGGCAACATATATGTGTAAGAATTGATTAAAACAACACAGAAATATGTAAAAAAAAATAATATATATATAATAAATAAATTGAGTTTCAAGTGGGGAGGGGGTGGGTATAAGGGTGAGAGGCGGGGTGGGTGGGGTGGGGGGGGGGTGAAGGGGCAACATATATATGTGTAAGAATTGATTAAAACAACACAGAAATATGTAAAAAATATATATAATAAATAAATTGAGTTTCAAGTGCGGGGGGTGTAAGGGTGACAGGCGGGGGTGGGGGGGGGTGGGGGGGGGGGCAACATATATATGTGTAAGAATTGACTAAAACAACACAGAAATATGTTTAAAAAAAGTGTGGAGGGGGGATTTGGGGCGGGGGGGGGGGGAGGAGGGACCCCATTCCCCAATATGGGGGAAGTATGAGTAACATGCATAATGCATAATGCTATAAGAAATCTCAAACCAAAATATAGATATATACAGGCTTACATGCAAACCTAGATCTGCCTTTATTGCACATTTTATGGGCCACCACAATTTGGGTTCCATGGGAGCCTAGGGGTTACAAGAACCAAAATTACTTAAGCAGCCCTTAAGATAATGCATTAAGGAAGCTAATGGCCAAATTTGGTTGTGCAAGGATAAGAAATGTAAGAGATATAGACTTGTAAACACAGCTTACACGCAAACCTTGATGTGGGACGCCGACGCCAACGCCGACGCCGGGGTGATTACATAAGCTCTCTTATTCTTCGAATAGTCGAGCTAAAACATGTTTAGGGTTTTTGTGTATTTGAAATTTTTACCCCTATCCCAGAGCCCCATGGTGTCCTTGGAGCAAATTATATACTGATTTACCCAAAATCATTACATTTTACTGAGAAAGAAAAATAGATATTTGTCCCAATTTGTGAAATAATCCGGGGTGATTTTTCAAACCATTTAATCGAACTTGAAACGATTCAATGCAGTGCTAAACAGTTCACTCCAAAATATGAATCAACGCAAGAGAATGTGAACCAATTTAAAAGTAACTCAGTCAATACCGATACGTGAAACAATCTAAAAGAAACTGAATTAGTGCAAGACCAAAACACTCAGTTCAATGACAACAGAATCAATTTGACATGAAGACAAATGGCCGATACTGAACAGAATTAATACGATGTAAAGTGAATTAATTCGGAGCGAGGGCACCACTTGCACATGGTTGTGGGTAAAAGGCGTACCGTACCGTAAATTCCGAACTATACTCTTGGATAATGCATTGATCTTATTTGTATAATGTTGAAAGGCATTGACATCAGAATCATCTGCGTGAAATTTGGTCGAAGTGACGGAGTTATGGCCCTTTGACGTTTTCACTTTAAATTTGTTGTCGCCGCTACTCCCTCTAAACCGCTGGTTGGATTTGCCGAAAATTTACAGGAATCATCGGTATAATGTCTAGTTGTGCATTCGCGTTTGTGTTGCGGTTCGATGATTTTTGACGGAGTTATGGCCTTTCGAAATTTTCTCTTTAAATTTGTTGTCGCCACTACTGCTCTTAAAACGCTTATTGGATTTTGGCAGAAGTTGGCAGGAAGCATCGGTATGATGTCTAGTTCGGCATATCGCGTTCATTTTCCGGTTCGATGATTTTTGAAATTTTAACTTTAAATTTGCTGTGGCCGTTACCCCTCCTGAACTGCTTGTTGGATATCGACGATACTTGGTAAGAAGCATCGGTAGGATGCCTGGTTGTTCCGGTTCCATTTTTGACGGAGTTATGGCCCTTTGACATGTTAAGTTTAAATTTGTTGTCACTGCTGCGCCTCCTAAACCGCATGTTGCATTTTGATCAAACTTGTTAGGAAGCATCGGTATGATGTCAAGTTCTGCATATACCTTGTGCGTTTCAGTTCAATAATTTGTGACGGAGTCATAGCTCTTTGACATTTTAACTTTAAATTTGTTGTCGCCGGCACTCTTCCTAAACCTAGTGTTGGATTAACATTATTATGTTCCTACCAAAACCAGGAATATGAATAACCTTGACCTACTTTTTGGACTAAGTTATTAACACTGGTTTTATTTTACAATTGCTTTTATCTTTTCTTGTTATATAAAACACCTTTTCACAAATCCGTAATGTTAAAACGTATCCAAAAATGTTCCCTATCTACTTCCAAACATATCTGAACAAGGTTGCGCACTACATCTAAAAATCTTAAAAACACTCACTACATTTGGCCAGTAAAGAAAAAAACATTCTGAGAGGTTTTACACTTGGTGATACATTTTGCATGGAACAATGCACCAAATCATTTCGCTGTAGCATAAATGTATGCTTATGTGATATATCTTTAAGCCTGGACAATTTTAAAATAATTTAAAATACATGAGATGAGAAAGCTGAATCTAAACAGAAACTAATTCTTTACTACCGATGATTATATACACCCTAATGCAGTGTACTTACTGTTTAAGCTAGCGCATGCTTATGTTTCAAATTAATTTGGAAAATCCTTAAGATACTCAAAGAGTTATGATGGAGTTAAAGTTATAATATATGGTATCTGTATAGATATGTATGGTACACATTTCCGTCACAATTGACAGTCGAGTTTGTTACGCATGAATTAAACAGTGACTTAAGAATATAGAGATTGGCGACGGATATTGGATATATAGCGAAGTTGACTGTAATCTCGTATGGCTACGAGAAGTCAAAGGAACCTCGCGTTTGCTGTAAAATATTCTTCGGATGCGCCATTTTGTTTTCATTGATGAAGTGTTTCGCTCCGTGAAATTGGAAAATATTTAACTGTTTTGGATTTACAAGTCATACTTCACATAATAGGTTTGTTATTTTATTAATTTTTCGTTAGTAATAGTAGCCAGATTTCCGGACTCCGGTGTATCCGTTCCCTCTCTCTGGAGTACGTAGTAGAGATCTAAATAACCTACATTGTGCTGACGATCCGTTAAAAACATTCAAATATATTCATTATTATTAGCATAAAGAGCGCCGTTTCTGATATTATTCTAAGATTAAAGAGACTGGAGGCGGTCTTGAAGATTAATGGGTGTCAATCCAAATACGAGTTAAACCGTCGTAATGTGTTCTCAGTTTTGCATATGCATTGTAATCGATTTAATTATTATTAATTAAATATTTTGGTCGGGAAAATTCGACGAGTTTTGGGTGCATACATTTGCATACATAATTTATGTTAATTCATATGATGCGTTAAGCCTATACTAAATCATTTTGTTGGGATCTAACCAAACGTTTATTTAATAGGGTCTAAAACTGCTAACAACATGAACCCCATATGAATTAATATTGATGCGTTAACAACAAAAATATACTAAGTAATCGTGTTTACCAGCTGAAACATTTTCAAACATAATCATTCCCAAACAGAACACAATATGCGTTTGTTTAATGCACGGTCACATTTCATATGAAACTGATTTAACACATTTTGAGGGTTTTCTCTTGTATTTGTTTTGGCACCAATTACTCTTTCAGATCGCCCATAAACCCTTAAGGGAGTCACAGAAAATAAATCGTGTGATCTCAATAAATTGATATATTAGTATGGCATGATATAAGATTAATTATATTGATGAATTACACCAGCATTTTAATATGAGCGTCATGTTGCGAAACAAGGAACGACACTGGGGACGAAACGCGATTTTCCAATAAAACTGCTTATTTTGGTACAAAATATAGTTTTACTTAATATAACTTCTACCTCAGAAGACGTAACAATAAATTTAAGACAGGAAAATGCAATGTAGATATAAACCATGATCATTATATGTACAAATGCGAATGTATATGGGTCGAGTACGAAATAAGCAAATTGTAATGAACTAATAACCGGATAGCACAATTTATCCGAATCTCGATATACGTTTACATGTGTTTATACTAAAGGAATTTTGTCTAATTTTCGCATTTGACCATCTATTTATACATAGCTTTAGAAAATATGAAAACATTTTCAGTTGCAATTAATCCGAGGTGTTATGTTTTAATGATTACTCTATAACTCTACAGAATCACGAATTTTAGTTGTTTATCTAAAAAAAAAAAAGGAATGTGACACGAAGAAATATACTAGCAAAGTAAGGCACTCAAGCTGAATTAAGATATTAAGATAGTCAAATAAAAAGCCAAATCAAAGATATGGAGATGGTCAAATAAAACTTATAGATGGGTGTTCCACTGAAGACTTGTGTCGCTTGCCGTGTGCTGGATAATCAAACTATAAAGTTTCAAGACAGGGGGTGAAATCCTTCATGAATTTTGAAGAAGATTTTAAGTTTTATGAAAAAGGAGATTACTCTCCCAAAATGAAATTGATGGTTATTGGTTTTGGGTAACAACTTTCCTCGGCGAATATGCGTGTGCAGTTTCGCAAACAAGGTTCAAATACTTTTGAAGTTATGGCCAGTTTTGAGCTTGGTTAGATTGCAGATTTAAATTTGATGAAAGTGGGATATCTCTGCTAAAATGAAAGCCATGTTACAAAACATCTTAAAGTCGGATCAAGATGTGTGTCATGTTTCATCAACATAAGCGAACTACTATTCTGTTCTAGTTATGGTAAAGTGTTAGGTTAAAATCTCCTTCAGTGGGTCCCCAGCCAGCAAGAACACATCGGGCCGACATCTGACCGACATTGTATACAACATCGGCCCAACGTCGGCAAACAACATCGGGCCGTCGTCAATTTTGCAAAGAGGCACTACGTCGGCCCTACATCGATTCATATGTCGGCCCGACATCAGGCCTACCTCAAAATAGTATTAAAAAAACAATTATTTGCTTTACGTTTTCAAACTTGTTCTAAGAAAATATAGTTATATTTGAATATATATAAATACATATGCAGTGATAAAAGTAACTATCCGTGATTGGATATATATGATATGTTTCTCAACATAAAGTATTATCGGGCGTCCGAATTTTCGATGAAATTGATAGAGTTAATACTGAAATGTTTTCATTATAAAAGTATATACAACATATGTAAACTCTTTCTGTTGGTGTTTATATCATTAGCTCGATTGGAAAAATATACGTTAGCAATAAATAAAACACGTGTCAATTTAAGTAGCATCATTTTGAAATAAACGAAAGAACAAAGCGATGACTATCTTTTCACATTAACAATAAATACACAATATTTAATATCAACTCCCGTTATTGATTTATGATCAACTCCCGTTATTGATTTATAGTGTGTTATGTCGGACCGACAGCGGCCCGATCAAGGAGATCAAATAAACACCAAGTGAAACTCTTTAGGTTGATTATTTATATTAACAACAAACTAACAATTTTTTTTACATCGATTACGAAACAATTTATTGCAACTTAGATTAATCACTCTCGATGGCTTCCTGGGTAGAGCCAGAAGCAATGTGGATTAATTATCTTGCTCAAGGATAAATAACGTGGTCAAGGCGAGGATCGAACCCACGACCTCTCGATCTGATGTTCGGCGCTCTACGACTGGACTACGCACTCCACTAACTAACAAATGATAATTATGTTATTTGATCAATAGGACGTGAGATTCTTAATTTCCTTGTTTGTAAAGTGCTTAAAAATGTGCTGTATGTACATGCGTAGCAGCCGATGTAGGCCTGACGTCAGGCCGATAATCTTATGAGTTAATTATGAAAAAAAACGGTTAAAATAACTTCTATGCCCTGAATGGATCCCAATTGCAAATTAATTATTGTTTTTCTAATCTCTCTATGTTTTTACCACTATATTTCTTTATCATGTTAATTTACTAAAGATGTTGGACCGATGTCGGCCCAATATCAGTAACGTCTGCCGCTGTTACGACTTACAGCCGATATCGGCCCGATGCAGTGTTGCTGGCTGGTGCAAGACAATTGACGAGATCTGTCATCCTAGCCTGGTTCCCTGGACTCCCATAATGCTTTGCATAGTACAGTGCTAAGCATTGTGGTAGGCCAGGGAACCAGGCTACTCTCATCCCTCATCATAAACGATGACCAATCAGTGATCTAGAAAATAAAAGCCCTCCACATTCTGGTAGGGGGTAAACTCGGTGTTTATTGTTGGTGCTCAACTGAATTTAGCCCTTTATAAAACTAGTTCGTAGTGATAATTAAAATAAAAGCTTTGTTTTTTGTGCACATCTATGTATGGTTGTACCTTCTTTTGGTGTTGACTGATTTTAAAACACCAATACGGATACATTTAATTTAAATCATGGTCTAATATTTTCATTTTCGTATAGAGATTGAGGATAAAGTCCGAGTAAACCCGTTTATGTTCACCTACCGGAAGTTGACCGAATGTGAGAGTTATGATACAAATATACACATGTCTATACTTCATAATAATCAAGCACAAATACATAGACCATCCACCCCAACAAAACATCAACCAAAAAAAAAACAATAAAATAATTTTACGAATTTTAACTGTAGATAGTTTTTGGACTAGCTGTGCGCCATCAGCATGCCTAGTCACGCAGAGCTAATTACGATCTATGAAGATCCCAGCTCTTTACCTGGAAGAAAGAAGAAGAACAAACAAAAACAGGCATACAGGAGCAAGTAAAACACTTTCATTTTATGTTAGTGTTAACATATCACTTCTAAGTAACCTGTACTGGTTGAGACAACATTCATTGACAATGTATGTGGTTTATTTGCGGCAGCACGATTTACCCAAATATACCCAAATCTACCCAAATACACCGGATTTACCCAAATACAGTTTATGTTTGCACAAATACACCCTATTTAATTGTTTTTTTCGACAAGTATTTGGGTAAATCCGGTGTATTTGGGTATACCCAAATCTACCCAAATACACCGGATTTACCCAAATACAGTTTATGTTTGCACAAATACACCCTATTTAATTGTTTTTTTTCGACAAATACTTTATTTTTATAGTTAAGTATGGTATAAACTAATATAATCTGTAAAAAAAAAGATATATTAGCCGCAGATATGAACTTTGCAGCCATTTTTAAAATTCATTGTTATCAAATCGTATACGATTTACCCAAATATAGTCCATGTTTGCACAAATACATTCTATTTAATTATTGTTTTCGGCAAATACTTCATTTTTATAGTTAAGTATGTTATAAACTAATATAATCTATGAAAAAAAATATATATTAGATGCAGATATGAACTTTGCAGCCATTTTTAAAAATCATTTTTATCAAATCGGATACGATTTACCCAAATACAGTCTATGTTTGCACAAATACACCCTATTTAATTGTTTTTTTTCGGCAAATACTTCAATTTTATAGTTAAGTATGGTATAAACTAATATAATCTGTGAAAAAAATAAATATATTAGCCGCAGATATGAGATTTGCAGCCATTTTTAAAAAAATCATGTTTATCAAATCGGATACGATTTACCCAAATACAGTCTGTTTGCACAAATACACCCTATTTAATTATTTTTTTCGGCAAATACTTCATTATTATAGTTAAGTATGTTATAAACTAATATAATCTGTGAAAAAAAAATATATATTAGCTGCAAATATGAACTTTGCAGCCATTTTTAAAATTCACTGTCATCAAATCGGATACGCATTGGTGTTGATGAACTAGCAATTTGGAGTGATCTTTCATTGGATTATATATGTGTTTCGTGCCGTACAATGGATGGAAAGGAATTTGATTACTTAATGGGGGTGCACAGATTGCAGAAGGTAAGAATGTATATGTGTGTAAATGATAAAATGTTCTTATTTTAAATACATAATTAGAGTTAATTTTTTTTATTCTTATACACGGGTATTGGCTGATTTATTTTAGTTCCGTGCTATATATGAATAAGTAGAGTATGTTAATTGACCATGGGCGGATTTAGGGGGGGGGGGGGCGGAAGCGGCGTACGCCCCCCCTAAAATCGACCAAGGTAAGTTTTTTACATGTATGTCCATGTTACTGTAGATAAAATATCAAACAATTTCGATGCAAGCCCTCAGTATAAAAAATTTTATCGCTCGCTTCGCTCGCTCGACGCATTATGACTAATGAGTGGTTTAGTTAACACCTTGTTAAATCCTTTTATTTGAAAACGGACTTTTTATATTCATACATGTATGTCCATGTTACTGTAGATAAAATATCAAACAATTTTGATGCAAGCCCTCAGTATAAAATTTTTTATCGCTCGCTTTGCTCGCTCGACGCATAATGACTAATAAGTGGTTTAGTTAACACATTGTTAAATCCTTTTATTTGAAAACGGACTTTTTATATTCATACATGTATGTCCATGTTACTGTATATAAAATACCAAACAATTTCGATGCACGCCCTCAGTAGAATTTTTTTTTTGCTCGCTTCGCTCGCTCGACGCATAATAACTAATGAGTGGTTTAATTAACACATTGTTAATTCCGTTTATTTGAAAACGGACTTTTTTTATTCATACATGTATGTCCATGTTACTGTAGATAAAATATCAAACAATTTCGATGCACGCCCTCAGTATAAACAATTTTCTCGCTCGCTCGACGCATAATGGCTAATGAGTGGTTTAATTAACACATTGTTAACTACTTTTATTTGAAAACGCACTTTTTTACCCTATCAATGCACTACCGCAACCGTTTTATGTGGCTATAAACGGACCCGAAAATTGACCAAAATCTTACGCCCCCCCTAAGCTGAATTCCTGGATCCGCGCCTGTTGACGATCACTGAAAACCCAATGGCAACAATCACAGTCCGTAATTTACGAATAAGGGATGTTATTGTAATGTTACTAGTTGTAAAAACTGAGTATGCTATAGTCCAAGTTAGATACAAGAGTAAAGTAGTTATTTTATATGTATACATTCTTATTTTAAATCAATATATATGTATAACTTAAATAATTTCACTTATATTATACGTTAAGTATAACACATTTAATTGTTATAGATTTATAAGTAATCCATTTATTAAGTGGATCAGAAAACAAGACTAAAATCTATATAACAACACATATATTAATATCGATCCCAATATGCAGCTAATGTTAAGAGCATGTAATTTTCACGCCTTGGTGTACATGTCAAACGATGCCGAATAAAACAATTAAATAAAACATAGACTATATTTGGGTAAATCGTATACGATTTGATAACAATGAATTTTAAAAATGGCTGCAAAGTTCATATCTGCGGCTAATATATATAATTTTTTCACAGATTATATTAGTTTATAACATAGTTAACTATAAAAATAAAGTATTTGCCGAATAAAACAATTAAATAGGGTGTATTTGTGCAAACATAAACTGTATTTGGGTAAATCCGGTGTATTTGGGTATATTTGGGTATATTTGGGTAAATCGTGCCGCCCGTTTATTTGTGATAATAGGACCCAGAAAACGCAGGTGCGCAGGATTAGCTGATGCGTAGCTTTTACTGCAGTAGTTCTTGTTTAGGCTACATCTAAATACATTTAACTAACACTTTTTCTGCAGTGCCGGTGTAAAAGCAGGTAAACAATCATTTATCAAAGACAAACGTAATCAGTAAATATACTGAATGCCCAACGTGTTCGTGGGATTTGTTTACTACTAGAAAAGTTAAGTGCACGAAAACAGCAACTGGTGATACTACAGGCGGTAGATCATATGCAGTGTGCTAAAACATGGAGTGGAGTCTTGGAGTGGTGTACTGTAGTGGAGTAAATTATGCCCCCGCCACGAATAAGCGTGGTTGAATAATATAACAATGAAATAATACTGTAGTGTATGAATTTGTTGAATATTGAAGTGTAATTTTACTTAAATTTATCTAAATATACGCCAAAACGCGCCAGTGACGTCCTACGTTTTCAAAATTTTCGGGGGAAGCATACCCAGACCCCACTAGAAATAGTCGGGCCTGCAATAAAAAAAAAGTTCTAGCTACGTCCCTGGTGGGCATAGTGTTATCCTTGACCATTCGTCTGTCCATGCATCGAAGTTTTATATTCATCATCAGTACTCGGATACCAAAAAGCCTTACAGTTTCCAAACTTCATACACACTTACCATTATAAACATGCACATACAGGTGCGTATCCAGGCATACGCACGTACGGCAATGCGTACAATTCGTCATCAAAAGTTCAAAATGCCATATTAACGCTGAAATATAGCTTGAGATTGCATCATTTGCCTCCTAATTTTCAAAAAGAAATTGGGGGAGGCCCCACAAACCCCCACTGGCTGGAAGGAAACCCCCCTCCCATACCTACTGCCCACTCGCAGCGTCGCTGCTCGGTTCGCAATGTTGCCTTTATTTTTCATTCGATCCTTTACCAAACTTTAACAGATTGTTAATATCAATGAAAGCTGGAACAAGTTCGAAAACCAGCCAGATCAGACCAGTAACAGCGGAGTTATGTCCTTGATTTAGTTAAAAATGCTATATTGCTATATTTTGCCTCATTAAGACGATAGGTCCTTCATGATTTTTAGCTCTACTGGCCGAACTTGTCCGTCGATGCCGAGTTGTCCGTCGTCTGTACGTCCGTCGTTAACTTTTGTCTCGTTAAGACGATAGGGCCTTTAGTTTTCATCTGATCTTTACCAGATTGTTAATGTCAATGAAAGCTCGGACAAGTTCGAAAACCAGCCAAATCGGACCAGTAACAGCGGAGTTATGGCCTTTGATTTTGTTAAAATTGCTATGTTTTGCCTCGTTAAGATGATAGGTCGTTCATTTTGTATACGATCTTTACCAAACTTTACCAGATTGTTAATGTCAATGATAGCTTGGATAAGTTCGAAAACCAGCCAGATCGGACCAGTTACAGCGGAGTTATGGCCCTTGATTTAGTTGAAAATCCTATATTGCCTCGATAAGACGATAGGGCCTCCATTTTTCATCCAAACTTTACCACATTGTTAGTGTCAATAACCAACCAGATTGGACCAGTAACAGTAGAGTTATAGCCCTTGATTTAGTTAAAAATGCTATATTTTGCCTCGTTAGGATGATAGAGCCTTCATTTTTCATTCGATCTTTACCAAATTTTACCACATTGTTAATGTCAATAAAAGCTCAAACAAGTTCAAAAACTTGCCAAATTGGACCAGTAAAAGTGGAGTTATGGCCCTTGATTTCGTTAAATATGCTATATTTTGCCTTGTTAAGGCGATAGGGCCTTCATTTTTCATCTGATCTTTACCAAACTTTACCAGATTTTTTGACTTTTTTTTTCTTTTATTATTTTTATATTTCTCTTTATTTTTTTTATTTTTTTTTATTATTATTATTTTTTTTATTTTTTATATCACTACTGGCCAAGTTTGAAAAACAGCCAGATCGGACTTATGGATCTTGGTTTTAGTTAAAAATGCTATATTTTGCCTCTTTAAAACGATAGTCACTCGCTTCATTGATGTTATAAGAGCCATAATAGCCAGTAGAGCATCCACAGGCCCTCTTGGGCATCTTGTTATAATTTTGACCTGGGGCCTGAGGGGTAATGTAATAATGTTTGATCGGCAGACAGTTTAACTAATCAAAGGATTAGCCTCTCAGCATGCTGTTGAAGTCATTAATGATGTAGATAATTAATTGGATTATGACTTGAAACCAACTGCTATCATTTATATATATATAGATGCTGAAAATGAAAATTATTGGATAGAGAAAACGAAAGTAGAATTTTCATTTGGAGTTTTTATTCTTTTGGACAATGAAAATAGGTATCTTAATAATAGTGTTAGATGATATTAAATGCTTGTATCATAATTGTTATTCAAATTTCATAATTATAAAAAAAAATCAAAAGCATGAAAATATAATATGTTTTAATGAAATTAATGTTATGACTATCTCCCTTTTCTAAAAGAAGTTGGTAAACACTATTTTAAAACTGTATTTTGTGGCATTCACTTACAATATTTGGGTAAATAAAGACCCCGCACATGCTAATTTTTATGGTTAAAAAAAACTCTCAGATTTTTGCATGAATCTCCCTTAAAAAAATCACTAAACTCCCAGATTGAGGTCCTGAACATATCACATGTATACATGCATATCAGAAAGTAAGATAGGTAAAAAAATAAACTTGTCACAGAGTCATTATAAACCACTTTGTTTTGAATGTATAGCATTAAAAACACTAGAATGTCTTAGCTTTTAGGATTAGAGTTGGTATGTACTATGAAATAAAGTCACTATCTATAGACTTCAAATTTTCTCAAGAACAGATACGTTACTTCAAAAAGTTTATCTTTTAGGAACGTGTGATAGAATGAATGTGAATTTGCCTGAATAGTCATGCAATTAAACATTCTAACAATGAGAGTATCATAAAACTTACCCGACCACTTTAAATGTTTGATACAATATTTTCAGTTTAAATCAGCATAGTAATTGATGTAAAATAGCCCACCTGCACATTTACCGTCCCTTTCTCTTTCGTTTATCATAGATAGTAATTGAAGAAATAATATACCATGTAGTAACGCTAATTTAATTCTGTTATGCAGGATGATAAAAATGGGATGTATCTTTACGATATCTAACTCCAGTGCAAAGCCAATGAATAGTTACGTATCTGTTTAAATGATATATATGCAAACATCACGCATGTTCAATACATTAATATGAACACGAAAAGGTAACACACTAAACAATAGTGTTTCTTTAAAAATAACTTTTATTTATAAAACAAACACAGTTTCATTATCAGATATGGTAACGTATCTGTTTTTACGGATCTACGTTTGCTTGTTTTCTTATCATACCACATCTACAACCAGTAAGTAAAACACATTTTTTGATCTCCATGGAGCAGTTTTTTTCGCACAAAATTATAACATTATCTCAGATAGGTAATATACACTATTTAAAACAAATGGATACTAACAAGTGTACCCCACCGGATGATCCCATCACAAAGATTCTTTCGACAAATTGTTGTGTCTGGCAGACTGCAAAGTATATCAAACATATGTAGCAGTTTTTGTATTGCGAAGGTGGCGAGCCATTGCAAGAATAACCTTTTGTTGTTGGTGGTAATAAATACGGAAAATGGGATCCTTCAGAAACAACGAACACAAACAAGAGAGGAGAAAGTTGCAGACTCGGGTTACTAAGTCTGTTCATGAGAGGTAATGCGTGATGCATGCAACACCTCTAACTCCCCGCCCCCACCCCACCCCTCATCCCCAATTCATGGCACCATCATAGTAGTATTCTAAGAATGGGCTTGATAATTCCAAAGGACCAGTAAGTAATAACACGTAGGTCTTGTACTCAAGTTCTCCGTTACAAGAGCTTCTGTTTACCACATTTAATCTTGCTTAATTTGTTTTCCTCCAAGCATTCTGGATTGATTTGGTCTTGTTTTTCTTTCTTTCACGATATTGACATTTTGCCAGTCTTCTGAAAATGTTGTTAGGTATATATTTTATGTTGATGTTTTAATTTCTTGTAAAAAATAGTTAAATCTATGTGTTTTATGAAAAGTAAGTTAAATGATTTACAAGAAATATAGGTAGCTGAGGAAAAACTTTTGTCCGATCAAAAGTGTTTAATGACAATATTTGAACTTAATTAAAACTTCTTTCAAAAATGAAAGAAGCAGATTACTTTGTATTTCATGTCAAAACTGCATTATCTTTTCTAAAACAGATACGTTACCATATTGAACAGACGTTACCAAGCATGTTTTAGACGCTGCTCTTTATTTTTACCATATATCCTGTTCAACATGTATACAAATTAAAGCATATGCATTTTTACGATATATTTAAGTAAATTAATTGTTCAAAAAAATATAGTAAAGATATTTACCTCAAAATCTGTTTTTTACTTTGATGTAAAATCCAATTTCATACAAAATGACATAAATTTAAACATGTGGCTATCATAGCAGCGATATCATTACAATGCAAAGTAGTCCATTTGAAATCATCCAGTGATGTTACATTTTAAATTAAGGATATTTGTATAATTGTCGGTAACGTATCTGTTCGTAACGTATCTGTATGCCAAAAAATAAAACATGCTCTGTTCCATTATTTTTGCCGCATTTCAAGAAAACTAATTCTTTCAATACATATTTCCATTGATTACCATACTACACGAGATTTTTAGGTGCTTGTAATGGTAAGCACAAGTTAATCAGAAATGATGGTAACGTATCTGTTCAGACCAAAAGTGCAATCAATATTATTTCATATTTGAGCACTCATCGTGGCTTATGCCATTACAACATCAACAAATTAATAGATATTGGTGAAATATATATACCTCAAGGACTTTAAAACATGTGTCATATCTTAGTATTAAAAAAATACAGAGTCTCTGACTTCTCTGAAATTTGATAACATAACTGTTTAGTGTTCTGGAGACGGCATTTCAGCAAGGACGGCTACTAAAAACTACTTTATTTCTGGAAAAGACATCTTTCAACTCAGTCATATGAAATCCAGGCTTACAAAAATAAAACTTTTTTCCGTCCAAGACCGAGAACAAATAATTTTATAGCAATAACGACATATGCCAATAAAGCCTTGTATATAGAGCGGGCGCACCAACAGGCGGTGCCTCTTGTTTAGTTTTGTTTGTTTGTTTTGTATGTTTGTATGGGGTTTTATGTCATTTTCAACATGTAAGGTTATATATGACGGTTGATTTTTTTTTAGCTCGACTGATCAGAGATCAGCAGAGCTTATGCCGTGGTGCGGCGTCTGTCTGTCTGTCTGTCTGTCTGTCCGTAAACTTTTATTTGTAGCGACTACTCCTCTGAAACTACTGGATGGATATTCATGAAACTGTACAGAAATGTTGCCCATGAAGGCTAGTTGATCCTAGCAAAAATTCATGTTGATGTGAAATCCAAGATGGCCATCAAAGCTGAAAATAGATTTTTAAAATAAAAGTTTGTAGCGACTACTTCTTGAAAACTATAAGTGATATTGATATGCGTCTTTTCCTAAAATGATCAGTATGACATGATGTCGATCGTTGTTGAAAATTATTTTGATTCAACGTTGAACATGGCTGCAGCGGCCATCTTTGTTTACATAGAGTTATATAGTAAAAACTTGTAGCGACTACTCCTCTGAAACTACTTGGCTGATTTTCATGAAACTTTACAGGAATGTTGCTCTTGATGTCTTATTGAACCTAGCAAAATTTCAGATCGGCCAGAAATTCAAGATTGCCGCCACAGCTAAAAATAGATTTTTAATAAATAAGGTTGTAGCGACTACTTCTTGAAAACTATAAGTGATATTGATATGGGACTTTTTCTAAAAAGATCAGCATGACATGATGTTGATTGTTGATCCGAGTCGAACATTATTTTGATTCGACGTTAAACGGCTGCCAGTGGCCATCTTCGTTTACATAGAGTTATATAGTTAAAACTTGTAGCGACTACTCCTCTGAAACTACTTGACGGATGTTCATGAAACTTCACAGGAATGTTGCTCTTGATGTCTAGAAGATCCTAGAAAAATTTCAGGCTGGCCGGAAATTCAAAATGGCCACCACGGCTAAAAATAGATTTAAACTAAATAAATTTGTAGCGACTACTTCTTGAAAACTATAAGTGATATTGATATGGGACTTTTTCTAAAAAGATCAGCATAACATGATGTTGATTGTTGATCCGAGTCGAACATTATTTTGATTCGACGTTAAACGGCTGCCAGTGGCCATCTTTGTTTACATAGAGTTATATAGTTAAAACTTGTAGCGACTACTCCTCTGAAACTACTTGACGGATGTTCATGAAACTTCACAGGAATGTTGCTCTTGATATCTAGATGATCCTAGAAAAATTTCAGGCTGGCCGGAAATTCAAAATGGCCACAACGGTTAAAAATAGATTTAAAATAAATAAATTTGTAGCGACTACTTCTTGAAAACTGTAAGTGATATTGATATGGGACATTTTCTAAAATGATCAGCATGACATGATGTTGATCCTTGTTGAAATTTATTTCGATGCGATTTTAAACATGGCTGCTAGCGGCCATCTTTGTTTACATAGATTTATATAGTAAAAACTTGTAGCGACTGCTCCTCTGAAACTACTTGACGAATTTTTATGAAACTTCACAGGAATGTTGCTCTTGATGTCTAATTGATCCCAGAATTTTTTAGGTCGGCCGGAAATTCAAGATGGCCGCCATGGCTAAAAACAGATTTTTAAAAAAAAGTTTGTAGCGACTATTTCTCGAAAACTGTAAGTGATATTGATATGGGACATTTTCTAAAATGATCAGCATGACATGATGTTGATCCCTGTCGAAAATTATTTTGAAACAAAATACATGTAATTTAATTAAACCCGGGCACCAGTGGCCATCTTTGTTTTCATAGAGTTTGTATAGTAAAAATTTGTAGTGACTACTCCTCTGAAACTACTAGACGGATTTTAATGAAACTTCACAGGAATGTTGCTCTTGATGTCTAGTTGATCCTAGCACAATTTCAGGTCGGCCGGAAATTCAAGATGGCCACCACGGCTAAACATAGATTTTTAAAAACAAGTTTGTAGCGACTACTTCTTGAAAACTGTAAGTGATATGGGATTTTTTCTAAAATGATCAGCATGACATGATGTTGATCCTTGTCGAAAATTATTTTGAATCAAAATTAAACCTGGGTACCAGTGGTCATCTTTGTTTACATAGAGTTTGTATAGTAAAAATTTGTAGTGACTACTCCTCTGAAACTACTTGACGAATTTTCATGAAACTTCACAGGAATGTTGCTCTTGATGTCTAGTTGATCCTAGCACAATTTCAGGTCGGCCGGAAATTCAAGATGGCCACCACGGCTAAACATAGATTTTTAAAAACAAGTTTGTAGCGACTACTTCTTGAAAACTGTAAGTGATATGGGATTTTTTCTGAAATGATCAGCATGACAAGATGTTGATCCTTGTCGAAAATTATTTTGATTCGACATTAAACATGGCTGCCAGTGGCGATCTTTGTTTACCTAGAGTTATATAGTCAAAACCAACTTGTAACGACTACTCCTCTGAAACTCCTTGACAGATTTTTATGAAACTTCACAGGAATGATGACCTAGCTATCAAAATCTATCAGTAGAGCTTCAAGGTCATTGACCTCTTGTTTTTGTGGTGGAGGCAGACCATCCACATTTCCTGGGTAGAACCAGTACCGTACACCTCCCGCCATCCGTAAGAATCGACACTTCCACACAAGTTGAGCTCTTGTTTAGTTGCTTTGCCACACTTGTTTAGTTGCGTTGCCATTCTTGTTTAGTTGCTTTGCCACAGTAATATGTGTGACAAGTCTGCTGGCAACAGCTGGGCTATTGTACCAGGGAGTCATATGATAGTTAATGATGATTTAACAGGACGACATGTATCACAAGTTCTTGTGACAATATGAGTCATCTATCATTGTTGGTCTAATCCAGGCATTAACTATGATCTAACGCCGTATGAGGCCTGGGTATGGGGTAACTTTGCAATTATGAGTTGGGATTAAGAATTTAATTAATTCTAACTCCCAGTCATGAGTGAACATTTCAGGGAATTTTGGCATATCAAAATTGAACGATAAAAAATGGATACGACAATTTGTTCTTCTAAAACTGATATGGAACTGCCATTTATTTTTTAAACTACAGTGTCGGAGTTCTAAATTTCCATTTATCACATAACATGGCTTTTGGGAGTGTAATAAAGCCATGACTTATTTATCGTAATACACTAGTGTATTACAGATGCAAATGAGGACCGAATCACGGTTTGTGTACAGTAAAACATTTAATCCCGATTGTTTGTATGGTACATCATAAGATACCTTCATACACCTTAAATACGGTAATAATACTTATTTGAAATCTTACTTTATAAAATACATGTTAGTATCATTAAATTTAGTTGAAGATGTCGCATTATTTATAGGGCGAACGCGCTGACGTCATGAAAACAACACACCGTCATGATTTCATTTTCTCTTGCAAATTGCCGCCGTATACAAGGTAAATTGACAACATTAAAATGAAACATGTACGTGTTATGTGATAAATTCAATCTTACATTCGTTACTGTGTATTATTGACTTTAATAAACGCGTTGAATAAAAAGATAGGATGCTCGGCAGAGACTCGTATTCTATCATTTTATCCAACTTGTTCATTAAATTCAATAATATACAGTCACGAATATAAGATCTTCTATATAAGGCATATTGATAAACCTCATTTAAAGCAAAGAAAATCACTGCAAATGAATGGAAAATCCTAAACTGATCCTATACCGGTATGCACTGAAGGATTTTAAAAACGCAACAGGGAAATAAACTAAGATAACTGACATATTTCAATAGAAATTAAATTTTAATTTCATCTATTCTACACTCAAGTGATATGAAAACGCAACACGGGAATTTCCGCTATATATTGTATGTACAATATGCTGCTTTTAATCGAATGGTACAATGGCTACGTAAGACCTTTCCTTTTGGAAAAAATACTAAAACAACAAATAATACAGCAAATAGTATTCCTTCAATGTTTCATTATTCACAGAGTACGCGTTTGGCTCAATCATGTACTGCATGAACTAGCTCAATTTTTCAAAGAGCAACTTCAACATTTATGAAGTTCTTGTTACAAAGTGTAGTGTGATTAAAACGTCTACAACATCACAGTTGTATCCTTTCTCTAGTTAACTGCAACTTTTTTTTTAAAAAACATCTTGGGATTTCTTTGGCATATTTTGTGCAATTAAGTGTGCAGTATATACAATATATAGTGGAAATTCCCGTGTTGCGTTTTCATATCTCTTCAATGTATTTAACCATATCTACAGCTGAATTGCTGATAATTTCATTCAAACTGATCAACATTAAACTTGTTAAATTCAAAATATAACAGTACTACCCCACAAAAGCAAAAGTCACAATATCCACCATTAGCGGCAATGCACGCCTGACATCTCCTACGCATATTGGTAAATACCGGGTATTAGTTTTGTGACTTTTAATTTTGGGGTTCGTACTGTAGTGTTGTTTTATTATCTTTACAATGGCAACAACACTACTTACTGTTACTTGTATGTCAGACTTTTACCCACAGTGGAAAGCACAGAAGAGCAATAAGAAAGTAACAGTCGACAGTTTTCACACCTAATTGACAGCGTAAACTCTGCCATTTTGTTTTTGTGTATTGAAGATATGAGGCACCCATGGAGAAATTGTTAAATGTTCACGTCGCGAGATGTAGACATGGGCTCATGTCTACTGTGCATTGACCAATGAAACCCTGAGAATTTTCTTTGCAGTATGACAAAACCTAACATAGTTTGTTAACTGGACAAAAAAAAACATTTCATTCATTCATTGTCTTCGGTCATCAAAACAATCATTCACCTCAAATATAACTGGATGTAAACCTCCATGATGAATCTCTAATTTGAGTTCAATATTTTACCCAGGAGCACCTCGCTAAATAATCTCAGGTTCAGGTCAATAATTTCTTTCACTGCCATGCAATGATCAATAATTATAACCAGTAGTTCATAAAGCCCCAGTGCCTGTATCTGTAAATATTGAATGGTTTTAGTTTGTATAAAATGGTCGCTTACTGCTGGAATATTGTACATTGAACATTGCGTATAATAGTTTTGTTAATATTCAGGTAGTTTAATATTTGTTATTGTACAATCTGGTGCAAGCAACACAGTAAGTTACATGTTTGTGATAAATGCTATAACTCTGAACTATAATGCTATTTAGCACTAATTGATACGCGTTTCTACGTGCCTGTAGACATTAAGTGGTCCGAGTATTAACTTTCATACCCCATCCAACCCCTTCTCCAAGAATTGAAAACGGGGTTGGCTGGGGTATGAAATAAAACCTTAATTTCGGCTTAAAAAGTTTGTATATTCTAAGATTAAAACATTTAATAGGTAATTTTAAACAGGTTGTCGCATTTTGTCAGTAAAAAATGTTTTTAAACGTGTTTTATTGTCGAAATATCCGTTATAACATTCTGCTGATATCAGCTTTCCCATCGTTTAATGGAATTAAGGCGGGACCCGTAATGACCTGTATAATTTGGTGACCTTGGTAGCTTAGTGGATTAGAGCTGCCGACCTCTGCACTTCATGGGTTTGGGCCCTGGCTATGGCATGTATGATACTTATAGAAAGTATATATTTAACTGATGGAATCGATTATAGGAAAATCCTTCACGAGATGGTAGATGTGTGGTTCTTTTCA